>JANHFX010010325.1:0-25619 GCA_027560015.1 Chloroceryle amazona | reverse complement strand
TTCCTCTTTCCTCTTTCCTCTTTCCTCTTTCCTCTTTCCTCTTTCCTCTTTCCTCTTTCCTCTTTCCTCTTTCCCCTCTTTCCTCTTTCCTCTTTCCTCTTTCCTCTTTCCCCTCTTTCCTCTTTCCCCTCTTTCCTCTTTCCTCTTTCCCCTCTTTCCTCTTTCCTCTTTCCTCTTTCCTTTCCTAGTATACTCTGTTACTGGGTAAATGATTGCATTTTCAATTAAGTTCTATGAACCAGTAGTCCACTCCACTGCAAATGAGGTTATGAGGAGTCTGAGAAAGTTCATCTGAACTTGCAGTTCTTTTGTTTGGAGTGTAGATGTTCTGATCAAGTTTGTGCTATAGTCAACTAAACCTAACAGCATGATTTGTGTTGAAAGCCTAACTCATGTATTTTAAGAGTTTAACAAGCACAATAGCGATGCTGCCACCTCATCTGGACACATCCTGAGTTTTGTGTGAAATGCCTGAGCCTCAGCAATTTGAAGTGTCTCTCAAGTATTAAGATACCTCAATAACCTAATAGGATTTTAGGTTTTCAGTGAATTTGAGAGTAATCCAGTTGTGTTTATTCTGTCTGGAACACTGTGTTTGTAATGTTGGGTCTGTTGTCAATGGCAAGGCTCCCACCAACTTTAATGGGATCAGGATTGCCAACCTAGAGAGAAAAGGCACCAGGATGTAAGATTTCCGTCAACTGCCTTTAATATAGCATCTAAATTGAGAAGGCCTCTTCTCTTACTTTGAGGTCGTGGGAATGCTAAAGTATACATGACAGACGTCTTGCGAAGGGTTTGAGCTGATTGCTGAGGCATAGCTCTCAGCAGCCCTCTTGCAGACCGATAGTGAATGCAAGTTGGGCTTGAGCATCACTTCATTCAGAATGATTAAACAAGGCAGAGACAAACTATCTGACATGAAGTGCTGCCACCTTTTATTAGCCCCTCACATCACACAGAAGGCCAGGAGGAACCAGTCAGATATGTGGGCAGATATAAGATGTTCAGATTCCAGCTATGCTTCACTGATAATACTCCTGAAAAACAAATTAACTGTGTCTGGCTCCTGCAAGGGTTCAAATGTGACCCTTTATCCTTTCTTTCATGGTTACATGGATCATCCCAAACTGTAGACTATAGTACCATTCCAGGTGATCAGTAACTTTCTGAAGAATGTTTCTTTTCCAAGAATATGTCCAAAAAGCTGAGACAAATGGACTAATTTTGTACCTGCACTGTTTGTTTCATACATGGAACTCCCTGTGGAATGTCATTCCTTGAGAAGTCAGCAGGGGTCACTTAAGTTCATTATTTTGGAGCAAATTCACTTTTGGACTTGTCAGAAAGAGCTAAAAATCCTTTAGGTATCTATCATTTATGTCACTGAGTGATTTTTCCTTCTATAATCTAACTAGTCTGAAAAAAAGTTATCAAAAGTATGTAAGGAGAGCTAGTACAGTTCCAATACAGCATTTGGGCAAAACATAACTATATTTCATGTTGCCAACTGAGAGAGATTATGCCACTTAAGACCATATTGCACTTTAATAGAAATTTATTGTCAAAAGAGTATTCTAGAAGGGTGTGCCATGGTGGCAAAACAGGGGATAGAGATCTTGTTACAGATCATCTTTTTTACTTGTATGAAGCAAATGGAAAGATATTGAGCTAGAGTCAACTGGCTGATATCGACTCAAAAGGATCTTCTGTACATTTGCTGGGAATCCAGACACATTTCCATTCTTTCTACTGGAGAGAGCAGAAGAGATATGTATCCTGTCGAAATAATGTGTTTCTCTCTTTGAATGACAGCACATGTGTATGTTCGCACTGTGCACCAGCTCTCCAGCCCTGATGCTCCCCTGGCTCAGTGTATGCACTTCCCTTTTCCCTCCTGCAGCCACTGCCAGGCAGTGTAGGATGATACCATGCTCAACTCCCTCCTCTGCCCTGGCCTCTGAATGGAGCATCCTAGGTCTTCTCTCAGAAAACCTTTGGCAGCAGATTTAGAAAGGGGTACCGATCCAAATATTGCAAAAGCTAAATTTCCAACATTTTTTGCTCCTTAAAGATCTATTTAGGGAGATAATGTAAAAGGAAGTCCTATGTAACCCTTGTGTAGTCTAGCTAAAATCCTGGAGTTTCTATATGTTTCTTTTGGTTTTTGTTTTTGTTTTTATCACTTAGAACAAACAATTTATGAAGTTCCAGTGGGATTCCCTTCTTTCCCCACTTTTCAAGATGTAGTCATCAGAAACCATCTTGAACATCAGCCAGGGGAGTAGCACAATGAAAAAACTGTCTTTCATCTTTGTAGTTGGCATGATGATAGCCTGTTTGTAAGAAGAAAGTCATACTATTGTCGAGAAAAAATGCAGACATCCAAAAGCTGGAATAGGATGAGCCTCAAAGCAGTTCTCAGGCATTGAGTAGCATATGTGGACTTGGAAAGAGAGTTGTTTTAATCCTGAGTTAGTACCAGCTAGAATTGACAATGTTTTATAAATATTGTACAAAAAGAACAGAATTGTGTGGGTTTCTACCTGCATGCCACTGAGCCAAGGAGCACACCTGTCTGGGCTTCCATGTCTCATCTTCCTTTTTCCCTGAAGTACAATTTTTGTGGCTTGATTGAGAGAGAGCTTCAAGAAAAAGAATCTAATGTTTTTATATATTAGACTGTCTTTTGCAAAGAGTTTAAGAGGTGCATGTCCTAGTATAACAGTATTGGCATCATTAGTACTGCGGAACAGAATTCTATCCAAGAAGCCTAACTGAGGCTGGAAAGAGGTGCCGCAAACAAATGAAGGCAGCATAAACCCTCTAATTGTTTCAGAGATAAAGCATTGAGGGTGTTGCATAGAGCTAATGAGAGACACATAAATTATCAGCATAACAGATGTAAGGAAGACCAATGCACAGAGAAGAAAATTTAGGTCTGGCCAGGTGTGCAAACATACACCTAAGCTGACAGAAATAGGAGCAAGGAAATAAGTAGACTTCAGCAAAATGTAGGATGTCCCAGTAACATCATTCCTTACCTTACCTCTACTATGGAACTTACATCTGACTTTCTTTGCTCCTTTCATTCTGCTACTGGTTAACCTGGGTAGGAGTGTTCTCATTTTGCATTCCTTTTTCCTTTTGTTACTTGGTTTGTTCTTGCAGTTTGTTCATTGTACAGTTGTCTTAGAAGAGCAAAGGAAATAGCACATGGCAACTCAAAGCACAGATCTGCAAAGGTGCTTCATAGTCTGATGAGGTCAAGAAGTATCACTAGCTCAATGTACAAAACTCTGTTATTAAATGTGCATATGATTTGTGTGTGAGGATCACCGTAAGCAATACAAAACCATTGCATGAAAAGCAGTGGTAGAAGCTGTATGCTCAGATACTCTATTGGTATTCTCTTATAATTTTAAGTGATGAACTGATATATCTATATATGTATGTAAATATACATACTTTTATACTTGAATTTCAGTGTTTGGTAGCATTACATAAAGATAACCTGCTGCTGGGCAATATCAGTTACTACATCTGTGGAATTACGGTTGAACATGTACTGATTTCCTAATAATTGTCAAAGTGATCATTCAACCTACATTTAGCACGCATGGATTTAAAATGCAAAACAGCAACATACTTCATGCAAATGTCACTTTGCCTATGTTCTAGGGTGCATGTCCAGAGGAGGAAACAATAAGTTTATTCTTCTCCCCAATTAGACTTTTGTGAAGGGCTGAGTTATGTCTCCAGCTATCACATTGAGCACGCACTAAAGCAGCACATTAATGTGCCTTTTAATGCTTCTTAGGAGTAGATCAAAAGAAATGTCAGGTGCACTTTACATTCCTCCCATGATGTGTCTGAGGCTGTTAGTGCGTCACCTCTGCAAGGGCCATTGTTCCCAGCCTGGTCCATGGGTGCTCCACTGAGATGCCTGCCTCCTGAAAGGCTCAGGGGTTTACCACAGCACCTCTGCACCTTGTGTCTTGGCTCCACAGTATGCTGGAGCTAGTAGAATTGTGCTGCTGTCACCAGGAACAGATTTTGGCCTTTGCTCTTCGGTAGGACAAAAGAGTTGTTGAAATCAATCCTGGAGAAAATTATTTAAAAGTCAACATGCTGGAAAATGGAACTTAATTAATGGGAGCAAACCTGCAAGCCTCCACTGTAAACTGTTATTATTTTGTTTGCTTGCTTGAGGGAATATGTCAGAGCAATGTTTACCTTTTCTTAGTACAAGCTTGGCTGTTCTACCCATTATTTATTTTTATGTGATTAGCAGACAGACTTGTGGCTCTGTCAATCTAAACACAGGATGCTTGAAGTGTGCAAGAGATAACTTTCCTTAACAAGGACAGCATCATCTTTTCACTGGTCCTGCATGGGTTGGCATTGTAATGGTGTGGTGATTGATGCGTGCATTGCTAACACATGGCTCCTGTCAGCATGCAGGGCTAGTATCAGCCAAAAGACTGAAACAGAAACATAGAAATGTCTGGGTTGGAAAGGACCTCTAGAGGTCATCTAGTCCAACAGCCCTGCTGAGAGCAGGGACATCCTCAACTAGAGCAGGTTGCTCAGAGCTCTGTCAGCCCCACCTTGAATGTCTCCAGGGATGGGGCCTCAACCACCTCCCTGGGCAACCTGTTCCAGTGCTCCACCACTCTCCTGGTAAAAAATTTCCTCCTTATTTCTAATCTAAATCCACTCCTTTTTAATTTCAAACCACTGCCCCTCATCCTCTTACTACAGGCCTTTGTAAACAGGACCTCTCCAGTCTTTTTGACTGAAGTTTGCATTTAGTGTGTGAGACAAAGCCAGGGTATCCTGGGCACCTACTTCTGTACCAGATACTGTGGAAGTAGAGGTGAACCTTTGCAAAGCTGAGTGGGTATAGCATTAAAATGGGTGATGAACAGCAAAAAAAAGGTGCCCATTTTCAGATATAGGATCAAAACTGCAAAGCAGGAGACAAGGCTAAGGGAAGTATGTGAGAAGGAAAGGACAAGCAGGTAAAGAGAAATGCTGCACTATGCAGGGTGACGTGGATGAGGAAAAGAAACTGGAATTAAAGCAGAAGTGTGGAAGCAGTGAGAAGGGTTCAAATTTTGTAATAAAGTTCATTTCTATATGTTTTCCTCTTTCAAATGGATGCTTTGAATAACCAGTGCTTTCATTTCCCATGAGGCAGAGGTGAATAATAAGTACCTCATCTGGGGACGCCGATCTCCCCAACATCAGTCATCTGCTTCCAGCCTTACACTCCAGCAGTGCTTTGGCTGAGCAAATTAGCCTGAAGTGTTGTGCCCTTGGCTGGCAAATCCTTTCAACCCGGTTGAACGGACAAAATGAATACCCAGATTGTTCCTATGTCTGTTATTCTCTCGTGTTTATCTGGCTGAGCTGTCAGTCAGGCCATTATAACTGTGGTGCACACTCAAATGACTTGTCCACTCACAAAAGCAGAGTCTGTTGATGATAAGCTAAACAAAACTAGAGAGCGACTGTTAGACAGAGTTGGGGGATCTTGCAAATGTCTCAGGTAAAAGCAGAAACGCAGTTTGGGAAGGTAAAGAGGGAGCTTTTCTTACGCGTGCATAGTTTTACAGTGTTTGCTGGGATTTGTTGGCTGATGATAAATAGGCATTTATAATGAATTGCGTTCCTCTCTACTTTAAACAAATTAAGCAGCACGCAGTAGATTTCTGAAACTTGAATGTAAGGCTTTATTGTACTTACTAGAATTAATTAGCCTGAAAAGACATAACTTACACAGGCTTTGCCAGGGCCGTCCTTCCCCTGGATCCAGCAGGAGGAGTGGCAGCACCCATAGTGCATTGGGTGGGATCTGCGGGCCCTGCTGAGGAGAGCGGCCAAACCTTCCCACAGGACTCTGGACACAGTTAACTCTGGGATTTAATTACCCTGCTTCTAGTTTGCAGTTCCTGTGGGTTTTAACGTGTCAGGTGCTTTCTCCTTCCCAGACAGGGAGAACATTTTGCATGAGAGGGGTTCATCATTTTTACTCATAAAAGGAATTGGGCTTCTTAAATATCCAGCAAAGCAATGAATGACACAGTTGAAGTGCTGTATTAAATTTTATTTCCTGGCTTTTAATTTTTCCACTAGGACTCTGAGTTAGAAGCAGGACTCTGAGTCACTCCCGAAACTATAATTTGATTGCATGACATTAGATAATGCAGTGCCTATCTGTTGAATATGAATATAGCCAAAGCATTCTTGGTCCTCTAGCCTCATGTTTGTGATCATAATTAACACGCTTAAAGTTTGCAGATTGTGAACATGAACACAGTCTCAGTTGTTTGAACAGTGCTGAGCCCTGTAACAGAAAGTGTCTCCTTCAGCTCCTTCTCAGAAGGAGAAACTCATTCAGTGCTGGATTATCAGAACAGTTTTATCCACCATCTCAACATCCTGCTTTCTGCAGTGGAAAGGGAAAATACAAGACTGTGTAAGGCTGCCAATGATTTAAATCCTCATAAGTGTCGTGAAGAAGCAGAGGGAAGCTTAAGTAAAGGAGGTTCTATGTCTTGCTGAGAGTTTGTTAAGATGCACAGTTAGTGAGGGAAATGCTGTTGAGAGCATGGCACAGCACAGCAACATCTCTTTTATCAGCAGCTGGTGCCTTCAAAATCCCAACCCCTGTAGCCTTGTTGGCTGTGATGATAACTGTAACGGATGGTACAGCTATTTTTCATCAAATGCTTGTTAGTCAATTTATTAGATTCCTAATATACTAATGCAGTCATTTGGCAGGCATCTCAGCAAACGAGACTTGCAATGGAGTGTACTCATTCAAAGTCATGGTAACTCGCAGGTTGCTGATTTCTCATCAGCACTCAGAAGATAATTTGCAAATGTGCCATTTATCATTATGCACTTTGTAGAAGCAGATCTTGTGAATAGGATAAACAGATAAGAGTCTAATAATGAACATTTCCTTTCCGAACACCATTACCAGCTTATAGAAGATTATGTTTTATACACATTGCACATAACTGCACCTCAATATGCATCTGAGTTTGCATGTGCTATTGAAGTAGCTGGGGACATATTTTTTTAAGGATAGCTAATGCACTTACTGATCTCTCTGTTAAGGGGAACAGAGTTGGAGTTGGTTAGACATTGTCTACTGAAAGACATAAGACTTTTAGTTGTAGTAGTTTAAAAAGCAATGGGCATGTGTGGACTTCTTCACCATGAAAAGCCACCACTAATGTTCCGGCTTTCCTTTTCTCACTGGAAACATAAGCATCTGTGAAAAGCCACTGGCAAAACCAACAAAAGGATTATTCAGAGGCTGGATGGTGAAGATTATATGGCAGAGGTTGCTGAAGGGATGCTTTTCTTCCACACCAAAGATAACATGCTGTATGGATGTTCTGACCTGTACTGCTGTTTACCACTACATTTGATTTTGCATCGATGACTGCTTTTTATTTGCTTGCTCACTTCTTATTGGGAAGAAGTCTAAAGTAACAGTAGCCAGGTGATCAGTCTGCAATTGCAATTCCTGTCTCCTCTTGTGACATTCAGGGTGGAAGCCCTGCATACAAATCATTGCTGCTTCTTTTTGCTTCTGCAGATGTGATTTTATTAAATGAAAGGTGTAACAAGAAGCCCAGCATAGGAAGGAGCCCTTTTGCCTAATGGCTCTGAGTGTTTAGCTCTGTAACGGCTCTCCAGCAGAGCTGGGAAACCATGCAAAGATATTGATAATTGATTCTGGTTTATATAAGTTAAAAACTAGCTTTTCCCTCCTAGTGTGAAGGTAATGGGTTTTGTCTGTAGAAAGATAATAAACCTATGAACCATTTCTACGCCCTCTATTAAAGAATAGTACAGTTTGCGCTTGAACATAATGCCCATGTCAGCTAGCTTTTTAAACATTCATCTTAAAAGAGTCTTCAAGGACTGGAAAGAGATCTTCCCCAGACACCAAGCTAAGTTTGAGGAACTTAAAACGTCATGAAGATCCTGTCAATTAATGTGTTTGTTCTTATACATCTGCTCTGGAAAAAGCATCTTCAGACATGAAAGCTGTTTTCTTTAGATTAAAAAGTTGTCATTGCATTTAGTTTCCATGGATAATGCAGAGGGGATTTTTTTTTCCTTACCATACTTGGGGATAAATGCATCTCTTTTTTCTTTTTACATTTTTTCTCATAGGAGTCTTCATTTATTACACAAACAAAAAAAAATAAGGAAGAAGAGAGCTAAACTGAAACCTTGCCTCCAAATTTGTATGCAGGAAGTGACTTGATTTATAAGCTTAGGTAATTTCATTTTTGTTCACACTCCTTCAGTTGAAAGGCTTCCACAAACCCTTACAGAACTGAAGGGAAAGATGGGGAAATTTATCAAGTTATTTATCAAATTATTTTCACAGTCTGTCAAAGTTATAAGCCTGCTAGAAAAAGAAACATTAAGAGTATGTTCAAACAGAGGAGCATTTCTGGGTGAACAGCCGGACTGCAGCACAGCCAGCGAGCAAAGACACAGCCAAAGACGTGGGGGCTGCTCTCGGCTGTCATGGCATCTGCCCTCAAACCCTGCCCTGGCACTAGTGGTATTAGATCCTTACTTGATGGATTATGGGCTGAGAAAATGAAATAGAAAACATCACTAAACAGAAGGAGAGGTCAGAAAAAATGGAATAGACTTCCCCCCTCTCTGAGTCTCTGCTGAGGTTTACAAATGGGGATGGTGTTGATTCTAAATGGTGCACATCCTTGGTCAGGGAGTGAACTTCATCCTGAGATGGGACTCCATGCTTTGGAGAAAACGGTATTGGAATGTGCATCCTTTGTGGCAGGTCTTGGGAGACGATGTTGGCAAAGCAGGGAAGGAAAGAAAAAAAAAAAAAGGCAACTGAGATTGAAGGACCCAGTCTAGTAAGAAATCTTTAATTTCTAATGAGCTTTAAAGGATTTGAGAGAGTTGATTTTTTTTTTTTTTTTAACAAACCAGTTTGAGCACATGCCTTCAGATTATAAAAGTACCTGAAATTGCCTAGAATATCAGCATGCATAGCTTGTTAGTATTTACATATATTTACACAGGAAAACAAGAGAAAGATCTACAGTTATTTACAGTCTACATAGGAGAAGAGAAAGGCAGCATAATTGTATTTCCTAAAATACAGTAGTTGAATAGTCAGCACATGCATATTAAGTTATATTTGCATGATAGAACGCAAATGTTTTAAGACATACCTTTTTAACTTCCTATGCTAAGGTATAGCATAATAAAGGTAATTTTTTTTTTTTTTTTGTGTTTTGTTTCTAGTCTATTTGCATCAAGTGCTTTAAAATGTTCACTAACACAGTGGCAGCATTATTTACCCTGGCAATTAAAGCAACAGTACACACAATAATTTCCTACTAACTAGCAACAAGCTGCTGGTGAATGAAATATCTATTGTTTCTCATTATCCATCGACCAACATACAGGGATCTCTCCTTGTAAAGGCAGTGCCTAAGCTATCACCATTAATTATAGAAGTAATATAAATGAGACTCTACAGTATGTACTAAATGAAATATTAACAAGGCCAGTGTCTTTGAGCCTGAAAGATGCACTAGCAGGGCACACTTTACAGCAGGCTATCTATGAAAATCACATGTACATAATACAGGAGTGCCTGGCTTACAGCTCTAAGCCTACACTTTAGAGGCCTGTTTGCTAGATCTGTATTATTGCAAAATACATTCCCTTAATTAGTTTCTGGAAGACAGAGTTAGTAGTTAGTTTCTTAACATGATATGTCCCCATCATAACACCCTGTGGTTTTTCAATATGTTGTATTCCTGAAATGTTTGTGTCTCTGTGTGTATGTGCATATATGTGTGTGTATCAACAGATGAAAACCAGTCTTTTATCTTTAAAACTTAAACAAACCACCTTCTTAAATATTTGTCACAAAAGGTCACTTGCTTAAAAAGCATTGTGTTGTATGGGGTCTTTTTTTCACTCACATCTAAAAAGAAAATAAGTCTAAAAAATTATCTGTGCAATGGAGGAAGCCAAATATCAGTATTGTGATGACATTCTTTGCAATACTGCGTATGAAAAAGTCTAAATTTTGACTAGTAATAGTATTAAAAAGCTATATAAATATATACAGCATATACAGTACCGTATGTATACATAGATTTATATAAAGTATATATATAATTAAAGTTAGGTATGGCAAAAACATAAAACATTTCAAGCCAGCATAAGTTAATAACAGAAGTGATTTCAACAAATTCTCATCTATGTATGCCCAAACACCAGACAGCCCTATTCTCATGATTTAGTTGCAGAGGCATATCTAATCTGTCTTTTTGGCAGGATCTGTTTATTTTCAACAACCTGTTTGCACAACTCTTCAAATTACCCCTTCCCAGAAGAATCTGCCTTCAGCTGGCAGGTTATGTGTTCCAGGAGGATTTCCAATAACCTCCATGGGATTTCTATTTTTTGACAGTGGCCAACAAGTTGTGACAGGACTCATGTTTATATAAACGTACATTGAAAAATATCAGAAAGCGAGTGGCAGAGATTTTCAGGTAAGATCAGCTCCCAGCAGTGCTGCTGTGATGCCCAAGGACTGTCTCTTACATGATTTTTGCTTCTCACTCCACTGGCCAGTGTTGGCACATAGGGCAAGGAGCAAGCAATGGACAGTAACATAGGTTGGTCAACCTGATCACACCCTTACCCCATTACACTCTGAAATGAAGGTCGATAATTTTCCTTGGGGATTTTTCCCAAATCCAGAATTGAGCAGGTGCGTGCAGTATTGTACCACTGCTCCATTCTAGCCTGCGAGAAGAAAAGAGAAGCAATACTGTATTGTAGAAATTTGCATGCAGTGTTCAAAACTGCCACTTTGGTGGAGCAGTGATGTCTTAAAAGTGTAAATCGGGTGTGAATGGGAGTTCAGTGGGCAGGAGAAGAAAATGCAGGAGCGATCTGTGAGAAAATATGATGTGGTAAAAAGGCCAGGGTTAGCAGCCTGTGGGGCGTGCTGCTGCTCCTGCCATTGAAATGCTGGTTGGGCAAGGTAAAGCCATATGCTTCATTAAAGTTTTTGAAGCCTAAGATGGCTCTGTGTCAGGCTTGAAACAATTTACAGAAGATGATTGTGTACTTTAATAAGATACTAGGGAAAGGGAGGAATATGGTGTTGCTTGTGGGAACCAGCTCCCTTCCAGGTGCTGTGCTAAGAGCGTTTAGGTTGCATGGACATGGGTGTCTGGTGCTGTTGTACACATTGTATGGCTTTGTCTGAGATGTCTCCGAGGGGCTAGCAAATGCAATACTGGACCTTTCTGGAAATGTGTGCCCTTCTGAAGGACAGCTGTAGAGCATTCAGGATATCTTAAGGCAGCTCAGATGTCTTAAGATCCATGTTAGGCAACTGAATCCCACCTCGGTATGCCAAGATGCCTCTTTTTAGCATATGCAAAGGGTAGGAGAGATGAACCCATAGATCACCTTTTCAGGGGCTGGTTCCCTCTAAAGCATCCATTTTTTAAGTATTCAATGGTGTTTTGGCTAATAAGAGTTTTACCAAGTTCTCTGTGACCTGGGCAAAACAAAACATGGTGAGAGATGGAGGAGACTAGAATAGGGCCCAGTGTAGCAGACACCTTCACAGGTTAAAGAATTCATTTTATACAATAGAAAAAAATATGCAAGAATTTAAAAGGTAATTACATTTCTGTCAGCTATTTTGCTAACATTGTTCTACACTTTCTATACATTTTAAGAGTGGTTTATAATAAAACATTTTATACTTATATAGTGCTTTCCAACAGTAAGTGTGCAAGCACTCCATAAATCTGAACTAGGCCTCACAACATCCCTGTGAGGTGGGTAAATAGTAGTACTCTCTCTGTTTTGCAGATGGGAAGATTGAGGTACGTGGAGTTGAAGTGACTTGTCCAAGTTCACTAGGGAAGTAAAAGTTGAAAAGAGAAAACAACCCACTTCTCCTGACTTGACGTCCTGTATTGAATTTTCTTTTCTGCTGTGGAATGATTGCAGACAATCCATTTGACTGGAAGCTGGAAGTTATCAAACACTATCATTGCCATAGTTGAGAACATATGGGGTGTTGCATAACACAAACAACATGGTGCATTATCAAAATACATTTATTACAATGGACACATTTTCTTTTGCAAAGTTAAAACCCAGAATGTAAGTTAAATATAGCTGCATATACTGAATAGTTGAAATAATCACCAGGTCTTAATGCCTCAGCAGTTGAAGACAAATCCTCTTTTGTGAACTACTTCAGTTTCCTTACTCAAAAAAGCACAGCACACTTATCTTCTATAATGTATGTAAAGAACACTGTAATTGTTTAAATGTCTTAATGATGCTAAGAAAAGTTACAGTTTGAAACCAGCTATGTTTTGCAAGTAGAGAAGCTGATGGAATTTGAGTCTTTGTAGTTGGGAATTAATTGAAAAAGGAATACATCAGAGGAAAAAAAAAGCAGACCTTGTAGATTTTGGTTTACCTGTGTATTATCTTCTAAAAGAGATGCTTTGCTGGTTTAAATGTGGTAGTGGGGGAAGGGGAGGTGGTTGAGAATCTCTGGTTTAGATGTGGTTTGGTGAGACCTTTGAAAAGACTGTAATTACAGAGTGAGTTGAAGTCATGTTTTCCTGCTGGTACTTGGGTGGAGATGGGACCTGAAGTCAACTGAGTCCAATTTGGTTTTTAGATCACATTTGGAAGAACCAAAGTTTTATTTTTTTAGCTGCAGATATGATTCCTGTTTATCATACTCACCCAAAATAGCAAAAGGAGGTCTCAATTTCATATTTCCTGTTGAAAAGGCAATCAGGGAATCCTATTTTCTTACAGGAGACTAATACATACATATTCTGAGTGTTACTCATATGATAACTGTGCATCTGGGATTGCTCTGAGTAAGAGAACTGCAGCAGGAACTCTCCTATCATCCCACATGTGAGACTAAAACTTGTTTGCTTCCTTGTATGAAAAGTGATTATCCCTCGGAGCTCTGAATTACCCTGTCAGGAAACGGAGCAAAGTGACACCTGGCATTGTGAAGCAGCAACCTTAGTTATGACTGGCCTTAGCCACGGCTGATACCACCATTCTTAAAACTGCAACTAAAAGCACTTCAAGTACTGGGGAATCCCAAAGTGATTGAATGAGGACATGAAGATTTTAGACTTGCTAATATTTTTTTCAGAAGAGGTCATCATGCTCCATGTTGTTTGCAAAGACAGGCTTCATGGGAAAAACTACCAATTCAAGTCATGTGATGAAATATGTTAACATTAAGGAGAAAGGAATAAATATATTTTGAGAAAACTGCACTGTAGTCCCGGCTGGAGGTTGCTAGCAATCCCAGAAGTAAACAAAACCATTCTGAGGGCAGTTTTCTTCCAGGAGGTAAGCCAAGGCTCTGCTGCTGAGCTGCAGTCTGAAACAGTGCCTGCCCAGCCTGCTGTGGGTAGCCTGTGCCAAGCTTGGCCAGCTGGATGGGCAGCATGTCCTGGGAGCCACTTGCCCTGAACACCAACATTGGGCTTGCAACAAACAGTGGAGCAGGTCCTCAGCAACTGCAAATCCATGGAACCTCGAAGAAGGCAATGGACCTGTGCTATTTACACAAGATGAAGATGAGGCTCAAGGAATGCAAAATTGCAGCTGTAACTTTAGGGTTTGGAAAGTTTGGAACTGATGATCGTTGTGGAAATAGGCTCCATATAATTTTGTTTGGTATTCCAAGGAGATATTATATTTCACATCAAATCAGGAAGTGACCATTACTGGAGCTCTGGTGGAAAGTTTTTCCCTCTCTAGCGGAATGGATTTGAACTCTTCAGGGTGCTTTTCAGAGGCACTAAGAAGGTATAGGAGACCCCATTGGTTTAATGATTTGGAATATGTTCATACTACTGTATTGACTTATTCTGCTATAAATGGTATGCTCACAGTGCTGTTGTGTGATCTGATATTTTTGTGTTGGGACTGTGTAGGCTTTGTCTAGTAGTCCTGAGATGAATAACAGGAACAGCCTGAAGAATTTTAAGGAAGCACTTGCCCTTTTATTTTACTTGAGTTGCTTGCTTTGCATCTGGCCCTTGTCACAAATACTCTCCTCTCGTGTCATTTTGAATTCACCTCTTTCCACTGGCCATCTTTTAAAATGCACTGTGCTTAACGTAACCTCTGGCTACCAAGATAACTGTCCTTTATCCTTAATTTTTCATAAGAAAAATAAAACCTCCTTTTCAAAGAAACTGATGCCATTTCACTGGCAGGCAATGTTTAGTGCTCTCTGTGTACCCTTAACATAGTTTAGAGTGGATCTTATTCATTTGTAGTTGATAAATATACAGATAAGTTATGGCTTTGTTTCTATTATTTATATGCTTGGTATGCAAACTTGCTTCAGAACAGGAATCTAATTTTAGAAAATAAACATGCACTTGAAAGTCAACAAATCTGAAACCTAAACATTAACTGTGTAATATGTTTTCTTATCAAGAACATAAATGGTATCTTAGAAAACTAACAGATGCATTACATATATTAATGAGGAGTTTACCGTATACTGTATCTCAAGAACCCCTTTTCTTTTACTGTTAAGATAGTCAATATTAATTTGTATTCAGTGCCATCAGTTACAAATTGACAGCTAGCAGTTATGAAATAAATGCCTGTGAACTAGTAGCTACTTAGTATTTTCATCTCAACAAAGGATTTTGGAAGGATAGATAATTTAGATCTCTGAGCCTCATCTATAAATAAACAGCAACTGCTGTATAAATCCCACCCTGCTGTAGCTGAAGATTGTATTACAAAACTGACAAATGTTTTGCAGAAGAGAATGATGAACCCTTATTACTAAGACACTCTTCAACTTAATCCAAAACAAGATTCCTGGGTAATTTTACATACGCTGGAAAGATTGATAGCATGGTGCTTGCCTAGCAGCTTTCAAATGTTTGACTGGATCGGAAATGTCATTGAGGCATGATTAAAGATTCAGTTGGGCTTCTCACAAATTCTTTATCCCATGTATTCATCACTGCAACCCACTGCCTTTGTTGCAGGTTAAAGAAGGCTGACCCCCAGCTCTGGTGATTAGCACCCTGTACAACTGACAGACATATGGAAAAAAAAAAAAAAAAGTTTAGGTTGCCCAGCACTTTTAGCATTATTTATCAGTTGAAATTGTTGGGAGGGGGGTGTTAATCACAACAGATCAGGGAGAGTCTGTGACAACTGACAGGCTCATTGTTTAAGACATTTTTTAACGAAGTTGTTAACATTAATTCTTTTATATAGTACTCTAATCTTCTTCAAATTATGTTCTGACATGGCACAAACTGCTTGGCATTGAAAGTCATTCAACAGTGATTAAAGTGCTCTTTTTATCGGTTTAAGAATGTTTCATCTTGTATCAGCAGTATGGAATTGTTTACTAATTAGATTCCCTAACATCCTCTGCTCTTGTATGCTGATGATATGTGAACAGGAAAGCTGATGAGCAAAAAATTAAAAAAACTGTCATAAGGTCTAACATATAAAGATGTCATTCAAAAGACTGTGTTCATGAGGGATAAACAATATTTACTGAAAAACTAAGCAGTTTTGCAGCCTGGATAGGCATGGTTGGCAGCACAGGCATTTTGCAGTTATCTGCAGCTCTGGCTCTTCCTAGAGGTTTGTAGTATCTAAGTCATAGATGCAAAGAAGGAAACAGTCCCTCAAGGACCTTCCTGTTCAGTATGGCATATACGGGGCTCTTAGGCATCCCACTTTGGACAGGAGGCTGGGCTCCTCAGATCCCTCCCAGCCCTAAGTGTGATTTGATTCCTGTGATTCTGTGACACTCTCTCCTCTGTCCTTGGATAAGTCACTTAGGCAGGTCCTTACGTGTCTGAGCGCAACTAGCTCACATTCATCAAAGGAAATCAGATGCTTAAATGGCTTTGAGAATCTGGGATTTACCTTCTGTTTTGTAGTTTTGCTGCCTGAAGGAGTCTCCTAGGCTTGATGAGTTCGTGTTTATCCATTATTCAGAGATATTAAAGCTTTACCCTCTGTCAATGAAGGGATAAATATGACTGCATTTCTCTTAAATAATAAGAAAGGTACTTTCAATGATAGAACCATTGAACTTTCTTCTTCCAAAACAGCCAACACGATTAAAATATTTAGAAAGAAGTAAAGATATACAGAGCCAAAAAGCAAATGGCACATTGCTTACATCCAGTTCTCAGTGAAACACTGGAGGCATCACAAGATAAAGTGCTTTGGGCTTCCAGCCACATAATCTTTTATCGCTTAAAGTAAATACCCTATGCTCACACAGGGAAAACTGTTCTCTTCTTTTGGAGTCTAGGTTGTGTCAATGTTTGAGGTATAAAGCACTGCTGTTATACTGCGGGACATTTTTCTCCCTGCTGAGAATTTTGTTTAAAAGTCATCAAATTTGACTCATTTGAAAAGATAAATTATTGTTTGGCTTGGATTTTAAAATGCTTTGGTAAACTTCCATTTTATGAATTAGCTGAATTCTATTATATCTAGCCTGAGTTTAGCTTGGCTGGACAAATGCTCTCCAGCAATAGCTTAAGGGCTCTCACTCTGCATTGAGCAATTTAGTTTAATTTTACCTTCTAATAAAAGTCCAGTTGAATTGCTTGCAAAAAAACTAATAATACCCTTCAGGGGTTTTGAATCATTCTAAACAGCTGAATATAGTGATCATACCTGTGCTGTGGAGCTTTATAGGATAGTTCAAATGAGCATAGGAATTTCATTGTTCCCTATTAATATTATTTTTAGTAGAGCTCTCTTCCGTTTCTACTACTGCCTTTAAGATACTTCCTCTTTTTTTAAAAAAGATATTAGTTTAATAAGATTACTATGTATTATACTAACTTTAAAAAATATTTTGGTCTGTTGATAAATATATGCCTTTCTAAATACTTAATATAGACAGTTTTGCTTTACCTTGTGATGAGAGACCATTTCTAAGCTGTGGAGTCATCATTATCAGTTTAATCCCATCTTCTGAGAAAAATGCACGTCTTGCAAACAAGTATGTCTTTCTATGCTGTTAAAAAATTGAGATGCATCCGTTTAGAAGAATTGGGGCTTTTTAGACTGCTTGCTGCCCCTGAAGGATGAGAATGCAAAGTACAGGTCTTCTGCAGGTTAACCCCATAACAGCACTCTGAGTTTCCTTGGTTGTGACAATGAAAGGCCAGAAAAAAATGACTGGAGGAAAATAAAAAGAGATTGAATCCTATTCTCTTTCCCCATTAAATTATCCTAATGTGGCAACATCTAATTTCTTTTCATTTACTTTTTCAATCATACTTGGCAGCCTCTTTCTTATGATTCCTATCAGCTTGTAATTAGTTACCACAGAAAGGACTAAAATGTACATAAATAATCATAAAATGTCAGAAAAACTGTATCCGTTTTAAACCAGTGTTGTGTCTTGCTGTGTGCTCTCACCTATTGTTTTTAATCATACTTTACAAAGCAAACTAGCTTCTTGCCCTCTTTACAGCTATTCTAGCACTGCACTTTTAATCTGTGCCAGGGGATAGCTCATGACTGTTGCCAGGGTGCTTGTCCCAACCATGTGGCCTCAGACTCCAGGTTTCTGTAAGAGAAATTCAGAGAAACCCGTTCTTCCCATTTGAACATAAGTTCACTTGGTATTAGAAAAAGAAAAAAACCCTTCTGATCCACAAAAGCCTCTAATCTAACCACTCAATTTCTTAAAGCATTATAAGACATGAGAAATGGTTGTTACAGAACAAAAAATCCCACTGGAAAGCCTTGTGTCTCTGCAAAATCAGAACCTCTCTGCCTACAGCAGATAAACATTCTTTCAAGGCTGTGGTGACAACCGCCACAGTGAAACTGTTGATCAAAGATATATGGGCAAGTTTGGCACCAATCCCGATTGCACTTTACATGATAGGTCTTAATTGGAGTGCCCAGGTTAATTTTATACAGGAGGTTTCAAAAACTCAGACAAACAAAATACATACATCAGCCCACATTGCTGGTCAGGATTGGAAAGTGCGGGTGCCCACTGTGTATAAGTGCTTTCTGTGTTGGAAAGGGAAACCAGAAAGATTTGAGGTGCTGCATTTAAACCTAGCTCAGCTGTTCTGGTTTCAAACACTGCCTGGGCAGCCCCTGGCCACCTGCGTAAGGCCAGGCTCACCCTGCTACCAATCCAGAGTTTGATTGAAAAGAGGCAAAAGACCCAAGACTGGGCTGTGGTTCAAGATTGTCGTCTTCTTTTTTTTTTCCTTTTTTTTTCTCTAAGAGGAAAAGAAAAGAAAAACAAAAGCCCTCAGTAAGGTGTTTTGTAAATAAGTGACCGGAAGGCAGGCAGGACCTTCAGCAGGGTGTCAGCTCTGTTACTGGGCAGATTACCCTGCCAGCCACAATGCTTTTCACTGATGCTTTCATAAGAGACAGCTTCAAAGGACTGCAGTCAAAATTACAATGATAAAGTATCTCTCTATATACATTTATACAATTTCTTTCTCTCTCTTTTTTTTCTTTTTTTTTTTTTTTTTAATATAATTCCAGCAACAAGGAGCTGCCACAACTGTCTACTGCGCCACAGCTGTGGAGCTGGAGGGCCTGGGAGGGATGTACTTCAACAACTGCTGCCGCTGCCTGCCGTCACAGAAGGCGCAGGACGAAGCCACTGCTGCAGCCCTGTGGGAGCTGAGCGAGAGGCTGATCCAAGAACGAATTGGCAGGCAGTCCAAATAACAGGGAGCTCCTGGAAGGATCAAAACACACAAGTGTGTGCACGCTTGAAAACTGCCAACACTGGAACCTGTCCAATCTTATCATCTAGAGGGTTTCCATATACCTCAGATACAGATTAACCAGTGTTAAATGAAATAATAGCAGTCACAACATAGTGAAAAATGTTAAGTACTAATGGGAAATGGGGAATACTGCAGGTTAAAGGGACAATGCGGCTTCCTGGGGCTTAGTTAGTCTTGGTTCTCTTTCTTTTGATTATAGCCTGTTCAAAGTGTAACCCAAGGAGGCATCTTTTGTCTTATTTGAGAAAAGCAATGCTGCAGATATTTTGTGTTGTTTTGATTAATGGGTAGTTATGTAGCCCAATATGGGATTTCCTCTTTATTTTGATAACTGCTGTCTGCCGGGCTTTAGGTATTGACTGGGAGATGGTAGTTGTGTTGATTCTTTTTCCCTACAAGGATTTTATTGGGTGTGACAAATAAAAAGATTAATAAGGCAAGAAATCTTTCCCACCCTTGACTGCTGGCTGCAAATATTTCTTGCGCTGTCTAGAAAAAGAAGGTGCAAGAAGACGTATGAACAGAAAAGGTAAAGACACAGCTAATTAAATATTTCTGTTTTTTTCTTAAAAGAGTATAATAAAAGATATGTTATAAACCATTCTCTAAATACTGTCAAGTTAGCAAAGATGATATTGTCTCCTTAAGAACACACAGAGCATAATCAGGGGTTTAAATGGTATTCCATCCATTTCTCAGTTCAGTTTTAAGGAGTTTTTCTTCTTTGAAAGTTCACAGTTTCTCAGTTCTCCTGATACTGTATCCCATTCCAAATATCTCTTTTTTCCTTTCAATTTAAATTCAATAAAACAACATGCTTGCTTGAATATTGTCACCTGAACAGAAAGTTTGTCTCATTTCTGCGAATGTCCGAGTTCCATTTTTTTTAGAAAAGAAAACTTGACTAAAAATAAAGAGCTTATTGTTGATGCCAACAAAACACTGCTTTTTTTTGTTTCTTTCTTTCTTTCTGAGTTCATTTTTTTGTATTTTGTGCTTTGTAGCTGTCTTCACGCCAGAAGGTTGTCCTAAGCCATCCACAGTCCAGCATCACATTTTCTGTAGACAGAATATAACAAATAAATAGAAAGACACATTGTTAATAGAAGCTTAATTTGATGCCCTTATTATTTTTTTGTTTATTGCTAACAGTCTGCCTTCCATGGTTTTTCTTGTCTGCAATCATAACACATTTGATTAGTTGTTGAATACGTGCTAAAGTCAAGCCATGTATTCACCTGAAAAAAGTTGTCATAGTATCCTCCCATCAAAAACCCCACCACACTGTATAAGGAATTATGATATTGCAGTGTAACAGATATGTCTTACAGACAGATGTTACAATATGGCTTGATTCTCATCTTTTTTTGAGTTCACAGCTAATTCTAGTTTAGTGTGAGCTCTTCTCAGGTAGTGGTGTTCCCTCTTCTTCACACATAAGGGTTGAGATATCTATAAGTCAAGTCTCAATCTGTGAAATCAAATTTCTTGAGTGGACAGGGTGAACCTGGAATCCACTGTCCTCAGATCTAGGGTGAATTTGCTGACCTGGCTTTATACAGTGAAAACAAGAGAATTTTTTTTGTTTCCTCAAAGCCCTTGGCATCCTTCAAGCTTCTGTCCAAGTGTAGCCTCAGCAGCTCCCTACTTGACCACTTCCTTACCTGATGACACAGTCTTTCTTAAAACAGCAGTAAAGTATGTATGTCCTTGCTTATACCTGCTGTGCCACCTGTATAGCAGCAGCTTTCAGTAAATAAACAATCCTGCCGACGTCTTCCTCTCCTATGTGCAGCAAGCCCCTTCCCCAAGGCCAGCATATCCTAATGAGCTTGCTTCTGCACTGAAACATTTGGTGGAATACATAAGTAAAAGGGGGTATTCCAGAAAGCACAACTCTTCCTTTCTGGGGAAAAAAAAAAAAAAGAAAAAAGAAAAAAAAGTGTTTCTGGAAAAAGAAAAAAAGGTTAAAACAAAACAAAACAAAACACAGCTTTTTCTTGTCTCCCGGATATTTTTGTCCAGTTGGTGCTACGCAGACCAAGTGCTGATATAATGTTTAAAACTACTGGCATAGGTCAAACTGTTTGCTAGTTGAGATGATGGTTATAGTCAAGTTCCTTGTATTGCCTGGAGTTTATCTGGGTAGAAAAAAATTATTAAGTTCTATCACCTGTGCAACAGCCTTCACAAGCGCATTAGTTTTTCTTTTCACAGCCAAACAGAATTACTTTCATATAATAATAAAGCCAGGCTACAACAGCAGAGCTTTGCTTCAGAGCTTGGCATTACTGCATTAAGAAGAGGCAGTAATTAAGCAATGCTGGGAGTGCTGCACTCCCCCAAAGGCCTGGGCCTTATGCTCCATTTAAGCAAACATTAATAACCAATAATGAACACCCTGTCTCCCTTATTGCTGAAATATTGCATGCTTTTATGAGAATTCAGTACTGAAAGAGACTGCCTGCCTTCCTTCAAAGCGTATCTGTGAGGTGGTTTTCCTCTGTACATGGCTTACTAGTTCAGTCAGAGTTACACAGTAAAACCATTTTTTGATGTTAGCAAATTTTTGCACTACTGTGATATAAGGTATCCCCTAACTTCATTGAGTTGGTGGGGTTCCTCTGGTTCCTATTTCTGGTTAATAAATACTTACTGACAGTAGTGTATTACCCTGTCTAGAATTTCACTGTCACAATCTTCTCCAACTCAGATAACATTTCTTGCTCTCTTTCTTTCTTTCTTACTTTTTCTTTCACCCTCTTTCTCTGTCTCCCATTCTGTTTCTCCTTTTCTCTCCTGCTCATTCTTTCCATTTTTCCTCTTCCTCTCTCTGTCCTCCTCTTTGTTTCTCACTCTTCTCTGTTGAGATAGCCAGCATAAAAAGCTTTTTTTTCTTCATTTTATTTTAATTCCAAATAATAATAATAAAAACTTACACAAAGCAATTGAAAACAACCAGACTCCACACACACACGTTTTAATATCCTAAATGTGCATAAGTCATTTGCTTTCGAATATATTTTTGTGTAAAAATTGGCACATTACCGATGGTCAGCTTTATTTATTTGACTGGATTACATTTTTCCGGTTGATTTACCTGAGGCAATGTCTGTGTGAATTACTCCACGATGCATTGACTCCAGTGTTCATTAAAGGTAGTTAAGTGATCCTGTGCCTAATATTAAAGCAAACCCCATTAACCTTAACTAGTATCATATCAGCAAAACAAAAAGAAGTGAATAAAGCAAAATAGATCAGGTATTTATAGTTGTTGGAAAAGATCCAGCAAATTTACATCAAGCTGCTAATAATCCTAATAAGTACTTGCTAGTTATCCCCATAAAAAAGGAGGAGGTCGGCTAAAGATTGTGTCTCTGATGTACGACTTGAGCCTCACAAGACTTTCAGAAGGGGAGGCACTGGAGGATAATGCCACAGAGTATTTCCCACCTACATGCTGAAGTGCCTTGCTTGACCCTTTGCCTTCTGATTCCTTACTTCTGAAGTCAGCATTTCTCATTTCAACGATGATTTCTTTTTTTGCCCCTATATTGGTGTCCTGGATCTGCAAATCCATGTAGGCGAATGAGCAAACTCCCTTGCTGGGAATAAAAAGCCACCAGCAGCTCTTAGGGGAATGGAGGTACCATTGGAGAATGGAGAAGCGACAGCTTCCACTGCTGTCTGTGCAGCAGATATTTCCTGTGGTCTGCCCAGAAAGTAACTGACTGCTGGGACCTCTGCTTACAAAACCAGATAGAGGTGAACCATCAGAAACCCATGCCAAGCTTTGACTTCACCCCCCCCCCCAACTTTTGACATCTGTAAGACAAATTTCAGATATTTTCAGACCAGGCTGGGGCATGGTTTATTAGAGAAAGTCTTTCCAGCACCACTGCAATAATTTGACTTATATCAAGGTTGAATAACTCCTTGTCAGGTGTTAAGCTCATGACCTTTCAAGACAAACACACTTGTACTAACCAGTTTACCATTGGAATGAACAATATCTTGTAAGAGAAAGTCTAGACATATCTTATTTTATCTTTTGATATCACTCGTGGCTTTGGAATTGATCATTATATGTGGCTGAGGAAAAATTGCCTATACATTTCATGCTCTGTATTTATCTTGACAACGTTCTCTAGGATTATATTTTCATAATCTGAATGGCAATGTAACAGCTGCTCAGACTGTGCAAGTCCTCTTATCAGGCTGAGTTTAAGCTACGGTAATTACTTTTTCTCCTTATGTACTTATTTTTTAAACAAGCGTGTACTATACATTACAAGGCGGGGGGGGGGGGGGGGGTCATGCTGAGAAGCTTGGAAAATGCTGAAGCATATTTCTTTCCATCCACAGTGGCTCATGTAGGCTTGCATTTTATTCTAAATGTAGGCCTGTGGCCGAGCATGCATGGGCTCTGAAGCAGGATCCTAATCTATGCACTGTTTAATCAACAAATCTCTTAGAATCAAGATGATTTGAGACTGGAGGCAATTTGGGAAAAACAGAACAGCCATTGGTAATACCCAACACTAAACACACTACTGACTGAAGCCGTCAACCAGCCCAGTTGACCAGCTGAAAAGAGATTCTTTAGTGAAACCTGTCCCAATCCCCAGAGGAAGCAGCCAAGCTATCACCAGTAGCACAGCACCCAAACGGGGACCCTCCCAGATGAACTGTCTGCCTGCTTCAGCTTGCAGTCACAGAGAGCCGTGCTGACACCAGGCTCTGAAGGTGCCTGAATGGCATAGTTATGGACGCATTGAAATATGGCAAACAGATGCATGGCTGATGTCCTTCACCGTGGGATGGAGGCAATGGGAAAACAGAGAGGTATGTTGGAGAATAAGAATGTGCAGGTTTTTCCTCTTGTTTTTTTTGTTTGTTTGTTTGTTTGTTTGTTTGTTGTGGAGTTTTTTTGTGTGTTGGTTTGTTTTGTTTGTTGGTTTGTTTTGTTTGTTTTTTTTTCCCTATAGTGCTATGTGGGTTTTTTTTTTCTTTTTTTTTGTGGGGGGGTTGTTTTGTTTTCTATTTTAACAGTGTTAACTATATTATTTACTAGATGCCTTTTCTGGCCTGTGCTTTTTCTTCTCTCCACCCCACCCCTGTTGCATTTGCAGAGTACTTTCCAACGGACGTTTCGTGAATTAGCTTCATGCTTTAAAAGAGAAGATTGCTCTGGCAGAGAACAGCATAGTTGTAAAAGTGTCAAGGTGTTATGAATGTCTTGATGATAGAGCCCAGTTGTTATCTGCTGGCTAGTGAGGGAGGATAGCTAATGATGTGCAGCATGTAAACCGTTTGTTGCTCTAATCCATCTGTGTGGAGAGGAGTGAAAAAGAGGGGCAAAATCCTGAGAAAATTACTTGGACAGCTGGAGATAAAGTGTGTACTGATGGAGTCATCCAGAGGTAGCTGTCAACATGAGCTGTGTTTGCATATAATCCAAGCAATGCACAATGAATCCTTTTGGTATTTTTTTTATGTGTCTGTGCACAGACCTTAATTACTATCCAGTGTCTCTTACCAACTGGGCTCGAGTTTTAAGTGAGGAATGTGATTTTAATCAATTTGTGTCTGGATGGTGGAGAGAAGTACTACAAACAGACCAAAGCAAGACATACAGAGCCCCTTGGAGAACCTGAATTAAATGAGAAGCAGTCATTTTATTAATTCTGCTGTGTTTTATAGACCTTTTATATGGAACATTACCCATACAACTTCACTAGCTAATTAAAAAGGGTTTTTTATCAATTTGCTGGGCGGTTGCTTATTTAAAAAAAAAAAATAGAAAGAAATAATGTATTTTTTTTTTAAGTCCCAGAAAATCATCTACTTTAACAGAGAACAGAACAGTTCACCAAATGCCTGGTGAGATTATTTTGGCTGGTTATCTTCACTCTTTTAAAAGAACTGTTCTAAAACCTGAACATTAGCCAGTGCTTTGGGACTGAAGACTGCACTGTGTGCATTGTTCATATGGAAACATTACGCAGGTCTGGTGCAATGCCTGCAGGTATGTGAGCACAGTCTAAATTAGGGACTTTGTACATTGGATTTACACTATCCCTCCTGGCAAAGCAGCCACCCTTTTCCTTGAGCTGGTGTTAGACTTTAACAGCGGCAGTTTGAACAGCTCTGTAATGTTCTTAGCATAGACTGAGGAACATGTGTGATGCTTGCAGGCGTGAAATGTGTAAGATATTTGTGAAGGGAGAGAGGAAGCAAGTGCATGGGAGCCACACCAGTCCCGACTCCATCGACATGTAACTAATGGCCTTAAAATGGACTTTGCCTTTTGCAGGCAGCCTGAGAGGAAGGGCAGGAGAGATGGGGAAAGGTTATGGAAATGGGTAGTGCCTTTCTGTATGCTGCCCTCTGTGCTTCGTGATGTTGCCTGGTTTAAGCGCGGGATGCAGCTGATGCTGTCCCTGTGCCTGAAAACAAGCAGGAGGAAAGGGGGGGAAAAAAGGTCTTCTAAACCCTTGCACCTCCATAAACCCTTACTTTATGTGGCATATTGGATTTTACAAGCACAGAGTCTGGTGGGAGCTGTCTGCCCAGCACACAGTTAGCAGTGATTGAACACCAGCATTTTAGCATTTTGACTTAAATCCAGTGTAAACTTGTAAGTGAACTGCTGGCCTGGGCTCGGTCTCTGGTGGACAGCAGTCAGCATTGCATCACAGGCTGCGCAGCCCACGGAGCACC
>JANHFX010010324.1:0-79232 GCA_027560015.1 Chloroceryle amazona | reverse complement strand
CATTTTTCTGATTTAATACCAAAGAAATATATTAAAATAATAAAAAGAATCCTGAAATCCTCAAAATTTGTAGTGATAAATAGCCCTCCCTGTCTTTATTGCATTATGCCTACTAACAGAAATATTGCATGGTGGATTTTGCCAGACAAGGACGATTATTTTCCAATAAAAAGTTGCATATTAAATTCCAGCACAAAAGTGGGTGTCTAATACTTTTGAAATCTTTTATGGTTTGCCAGGGAACACAATTTTAAACTTAACTAATACAACATCATGGTGAAGCGAACGGGCATTAAAGCTGTCTTTGTACAACCCCACCCAGCTAAGCAGAAAAGCTACTGTTCTCAGAATATTTGTTTGAAGTATTTCCATTAAAAAAGAATGGTATAGATTTTCGGTATTTATGTTTTTAGTTAATCTCTCTTTTTACTTGTCTTTAAACAGTTCACATTGATGTTTAAGATGTACAGTTATGAAGGCAGTGGTGCTTTACATCCTCACTATGCACAGGGGTCTGAAACTGCTCTTGCAACAGTTAGCAAGTTTCTGCAAAGAAAGAACCCACAATTCTATTGTTCAGGAGAATGTAGGTTATTAAATATCTATTTTTTCATCCTTTCTAGGTCCTGATATATCTATTTCATGAGCAGAAACTCATTTAGTGCAAACATAATTTGAGCAATTCGAAAACTAAAACTATCCAGACATTTCAGCCTTGGTAAGTATTATTTGCACCAATAGCTTATACAGACCCTGATTTTTGAGAGCTACCATGTGAACATACGCCTCTGAAAGCCTCCAGAAGACAATATGAAATGCTAGATGCTTGTTGCCTCTAGCAGTAATACGAGGCTGATTATTTCAGCAAGTTTTCATACGTAAACAAACAGGCAAGCACATAAATTAGGTGCACAATGTTACACTTTTTGGTTATTCTGGAAGTATTTCAAATCCTACTGAAGCAATAAGTGCAGAGTATACAAGAGGAGAGAGCTCATTAGTCCCTTCATAAATCTTAATAATGAAATAAATGTGTCCACTTCTGTTTTTGTCAAATTCCTTAGTAATGTTTCACTTTCAAATCCTTTCCAGTCCTGTTTCTGTGATGCCATGAGAACATAAACACCTGCATATTTAAAATATCAAGTTAGCTGCTTAATGGCATTTCAAGTAAACATGCAGAAGTACACATTGTATGATTTTCATTAAACAAAATTCACTTATGGAATGTGAAAACCTACTCTCATCTTTCAACCCAAGGAAATATATTAAAATTCTTCTTATATGATTAGAGTTCTATGGAGAAATAAAGTGATACCAATTGTCATATACCAGGTGCCTTCCCCTCTGCTTGTCTAACAGTCTCCTGCAGAAAATTGTTGAAAAGTTGCTTTTATTTTAAAACAGCAAAGGTTTTCAATATGGAATGTTTTCATGAGCCCTGGTGGTTTATTATCCGTTGTATACCTTTAAATATTGTATCACATCAAAAAATAGACATTACTTTTTTTTTTTTTTTTTTTTACATCTTCTTGCTGGATGAACTGAAAATTCAGTCTCAACACTCTTCTCCAACTCATGGTAATTAAGTAAATATTGGAAGAAGATAGAAAAGGTTTGTAACAGCAAGTTAGAATCTGTGATTTGGGAAAGAATTTCAGAAAAATACTTGAACCCAGACAAAAATCCTCCTCAAGCAAAATCATGGCTGTTTTACCAGTAGTAATGATGACACTGACACAGGGACACACTTAGAATCATGCAATGATAAAATCCATTAAGAGGCTTGCGTTTAAAATTCTAACGCAGGCTTCATATCTTAGATGATTCATCCTCAAAGTAGAATCAATCCTGTTCTCAATATTGCTGAACTCATCTGGCTTCATTGACTTCAAGAAGATTAGGAATGGGATAGATGACCATAAGCAACTATTTATGTGATAGATCTTTTAGTGATATTAAGTAGGTGGTAATCAGAACACCTTTTAAAAACTGCGCATAGGAAAAGATAAACCAAAATTAAGAAGTATTAATGTCTTAATTGGTTTTAAAATATCAAACGACAAAACTCTCATATTAATTTTTACCTTGCTATTTTCAAATAACATGTTATGCTATAGGAAATAAAAAGGATATCCAACAGAAAGGTCATTTAGAAACTGAAGAGTTCTTGAAATCACAGGCTCACATCTTCCCCGGTATTTAAGATTCGTAACACTAGAATAAACAAAACAAACCAAGTGAGAATTTATAACACATTTTCCTTGTTTTGAGAAGTGCAGTGCAATAGCTCAGAGTCGTAGCGTGTTATCTGTGAACGAATTTCTGAGATACATCTTAGGATGGTCCATTTATGAGACAGAAAATGCTGTATAAACAAGTCATATCTTTTTCCTGAACAAGGGATTCAAATATTTTTGCAATCTTGTAACAAATACATTAATTTTAAGAAATCCATCAACTGTCATAATGAAATGCATCATCTGAAGCTTACCCCTACTTAGATCTATCTTACTTATTCTTCAGCACAATATCTGGCCACTTCTGTAGTATTCGTCTGCCCAATTCTTCACAAGAGAAAACCAAATTGATATGAATTTCCTAGGAAAATTTCCACAGGAGAAATGGGGCACAGGAAAACTAAGGGACAATTCAGAGAATTACTGATATACCCAATTCCCAGCAGAGCTCTACTCTGCAGTTCTTGTACTAATCCCTGCTTTTCCTCTTCCCTACGCCAAACGCTTAACTAAAGTCATGATACATAGGGGATACTGCATTTCCCTAATTGCAGCCCCTCCCAGACAATAGGCATTTAGGAAGCATGCTCTGATTAACGAATCAATGCATAAATTATGATATAGGATAACACTAGACCTATTATCAATCCTTGGGGAACACCACATAAAACAACTTACCATTTTTGACAGCAAACTCTTAGAGTTAGCCTTTTAGTGAAATCCTGCAGCTAATGTTAGCTCTACTACCTTGCACAGGTCAAGTGCGAGTCACGAGGCAGAGAGCTAGGACCCTCTACAGCTTGTTCTGCACTCCGTGCGGCTCAGTGCAAAGACACACGAGTGACTCGGGGCTGAACCTGTTGTGTTCACCTGCTCGACAGATTACGAGGTGAAGAGGTGGCATTAGCCAGTAAACTGAAGCCAGTAAAGTGGAGGAACGTAATTATTTTCAGATGAGGACTGGTTACAACAATAATTTAAAAGTCACTGAGCATGTAGCCTGTCATTTCCTAGCTTTCTTAGGGGAACATCAGGTAGGCCAGTGCCAACAATCTTGCTGAAGTCCGAGTGTCTGATATTTTATGTTTCTGTCAAACTCCAGCCAGTGAGTCCAAGAAGAAACTACCCCCACCTCCCCTAAGTAGCCCAAATGCATTTATCACTTAATTACACACTAACTACTAGTAACTTTGTATAGTATTCTTTGGACAATCCACCATCACCCTCAAATCCTCAAAAATCCCAAAGAAAGCTGAACGTCCCCTTCCTCCAGACAAGGAGATAATGCAGTTTAAGAGATTCACCACAAAGTTCCTGATACTGGATTCACTGTAGAATAAACCCAGGTCATTATGGCCTGTTGAAGCATAGCTTATTCAAATAAAGAGGCAGTAGCACTTCCTGGAAACCCTGATACCTACTGCTGGTGGTCTTAGCACATTGTTAGGGTGTATCTCAAACAGTCAGATTATCAAGAAAAGTAATTTCAGATTTGTAATGCCTCAGTTTCCTTCTCTGTAGAATATGCACAATGACTGTGACTAAGCTGTCAGATCTACTGATGACAAAGACCATGATGTTAAGAGGTGTAAGGAGTTCAGCTGTTTGTACTGAGATGCAATAGGTTTTCAATTTGGGGAATGAAGACCCGAAGAAGAGATGTTAAATGTCTTAAAACCTGCCTTGATTATTGCATTTGGATATTCACAGACTAAGGAATGTACTAAATCACACAAACTAACTATCTTTTTCAGGAAGTTATAAACTGAAGAATGCAGCTGGAAGCATCTAACTGGTTAGTATTATTTGTTCAGGAAAAGGCAAATAACAATGCAATTACCAAAGCAGTATTCCTCAATTCAGATTTACTAACATTGATTTACTTTATAAAATCTCTATGAAGTGCTACAGAGGTTCAGATTGCCTTAAAGAAATAGCCCATTCCAGCAAGTCCATAAGTCACAGTTTATCCCTGCTATGGGGAGTTCTGGAGATGTTTATAGTTGCACTAAATCTTTAACAAGTATATACACCATACAAAGCAGTAAAAATGAATTTAGACTACCCAGATTTGACATCAATATCAAAATCATAAAAAAGCTATTTTGCAAAAGAGTAAAATCTTTGTCATTCAGTAGCCAGTTACAAGATATTTAAACAGAAACAAGAAGTCACAGTAACAGCTTGAAATGAAAATTAGAACTCTATAAGGAAGGCTCTTCATCTAACATTCGGGGCACTTTTATCTACATCTATTCTTTCAGTTCATGGTTGCATTTGGGTGCTGAAAGATAGAGTAATAAAAGCTAGAATACGTGTGACTGAAAAGAGGCTGAAAAAATTTCACTTATAACAATTCCCATTTCTGTTTCTGTCTTATCAATAGCAGGCAAGATGAAAGACAGAGAAAATGTAATATTTTAAGAAACATCTACAAAACAATATAAGTATCTGAGCAAATCTGTAAAGATCTAGAGAAGAATTTCATAATACAAAAGCAGCTTTCCACTACATAAGGAAGAGAAGCCAAGGAAAGAAGGAGGAGAAAAATTTACAGGTCTCAGAGAAATTGTGGCAAGAGAGCACTTCAATCCAAGTGTCCCTGCCTCTTTCCCTCTCAAGAAGCGGTTACTGATTTAAATGTGAACTAAATGAAACAGAGGCAAAGGAAAGAATCACAGATTTTTCAGATGAGTCACAGAAAAGAGCTTCATCCAAAGCCAGAAACTGTCTATGGTAAATAGGCATTGAACACATTTTAAAGGTAAGTAGTAAAAAAAGTGGAGGTAAAAAATGGCAGAATATTTCCAATATTGCTAGTAATACCAGTATTAAAATACACACACATGCAAAAAAAAACCCAGAAGAGCAGCAGTAACACTGATCCATGCTGAAAAGCTGTAAGAATTTGAAAAAATTAAATGAAACAGCACTAAGAATCCAGTACATTTTTCAAATACTTGGTTTTAGTTTGTTTTCAGTAAGAAGACAGGAATAAACCTTAGCTTCTAAAAGCTGCACCAGAGAAACTTCCCAGCTTTCCAACCTCCAAACCCTCCAGCTTGCTACAAGACTTTGTCAGCACAATGGCTTACTAACGCTCTTCCATCAGCACACCAAACACCTCTTCCCTTAATACAGTGATTTAAAGCATGATTTTTTAGAGGCTGTTTATTTTTAACCTGCAGTCTAGGAGGAGAAGATAAATAATGATTATATACTCCAGTTTATAATTCTCTGAGAAAAGGATTACCATATTGTCAACAGAAGTAACAAAATTATTTGCATGTTCCCAGTGATTATGGTGTCTGGCAAGGGAAAGAATCAAGGTGAAGATATCCACTTGCAGCTTCTTCGATCCATTTCATGACTTTTTTTTTTCCCCCAAAAAAGCATTCTACCATCTTTAACGTCCTGCCCTCTACTTGGTTTACAATTTGAAGAAAGACCTCTCCAGGCACATGGACATGCACAGCAAAGGACAACCCTTCATACAAGATGTCACAGTTCTTAAGGCAGCAGTGGATGACAAATGATACTGCTGGAGCATGGAAATGGAATGCTCAGCTTAAAAGAGAACCGAACGGGCATTCAAATCCCCTAAAAAGACTTTGAAAATCTCTTTCTTAAGAGGTACTTTAGTTTCAGTAGTAATGAAGATAGCAATTTGTTGGCAAGAATGCTCTGTGCAGTGACGCTTTAATTATTTCTTGTAGATTATCATCATTTACAATGAAGGCTCTCTGTGGCTCAATGACAGTGATTGGATATATACTTTTCATTAGAGCTGGACAAAGGTGAAGAGTTAAAAAAATGCACAATCTGTCATGAATAAAAGTGCCAAGTTTTAGTTTGCTATGATTCATGGAATCATATCACTACAAATGTTCAGAAAAATATTCAGGGATCCAAAGTTTTTATACTTCTGTTCTACTTAAACATCATCAGATGGAAACCCCCTCTATTTATATGTAATCATTACAGCAGTAAAGAAAAAAAAAGGCAAAACCCGTCCAACGGCAATGTTTGGGTATGCATCTTTTATTCATGTTACAGTTATTTTATCATGACCAAACCCACAAAATATTTGGGCAAATATTCTGTAAATCCTCATAATCTATCTCTTCCCCATGAATTTTATAATAATTGAAAGGAACCAGAAAAGGCTCACAGAGTAAGTGAAAAAAAAGACAATATAAATACGAGACTTTTGGCCAAATGCCCAGGACAGGCTCAAGGAGCAGATGGAACTAAAAGTACTCCAACTTAAATATTTCCTTGCCTCTTACCTGTAAAGGGAAGGTTCAAGGCAGGCAGGCAGCTACTGCTCAAAGGGGATGACCAGTGCAAGGAGAAGACTGCTCTTCATTTTGGATACAGTGTCTCATTCATTGCCATAAAAGTCCTGGCCTTCATCCACCTCCCAGTAGGCTGAGAGGAGTAAGAACATGTGATGTGGCTGTCTGGGGAGCAAGTAGGAGCAACAGGGAGAGAGAACTCTATAGAAATGCAGGAATAGTCTGTGCCTTTGAAGCCAGTACCTCAAGGCTATAGCAGAAAAGAGTCTAAGACAGGCTGGGACCTTATGCCATAGTCCTTCTCCATACTCTTGTTGTCCACTACAACCCTAACTAGCTCCTTCAAAATTTCATTGCTCCCTCTTGCCTGTCTTCACCCTCACGTAACTCCTCTGAGCTTATCTCTCCTTCAATGTACTCTACTGTTGCTACCATGCTGAACACAGCTGAGAGGAGTTAACATGATGCACGTATCTGAAGAAATTCCTTTGAGCTCAGGTATTTTTTCAGTTGGCCTTTCCTCTTCCACACATACATCCTATAAGTCAAAGGAAATGAAGACAGTGGATGCTAAAAGAACCATCCTATAAAATTTCTGGTAAGACTGTGATGAAATGCAGCCATTAATCGATATTCTGGCTACATAAAACTCCATTCCTTCAGAAATGGTTTAACAGGAATTCAGTAAAAGGCATATTCATTAACTTCCAATGGAAAGGTGATAAAAGGTCTAGGATCTGATGTGACAGTAGCACTCTGAACAACAGTCCTAAGGTCTAAAGGACACCTATTACATTGACAAATATCACAATGCATCTGTGGATTGAAGAATATCTGTTTCATACGACCTTTAATCCATAAACTGAATGGTGGCTACTGCAGCCACCAGTAACTATGACACAAGTATTTCAAAGTGTTTTCTGTTAATGAAAGAACCCGCTGAGTTTGATCACCAATCCTCTAGTGCCAACCTGCTACTAATGAATTCAAAAGAACAGATTAAAGCTACATACATGAAAGCAAGCTATGGAAAACAGAGAGTTCTGGGAAAAGACAGTTCAAAAGAACAAGTGTTCAAAATCTCAAGATATCAAAGCAAACTGCCATTTGTCCATCTAAACATTACTACGCACACTCTAGACTTCAGCAAACTAGAAACTCCTCATGTCAACCAGTAAGTTATCACAAAAAGAGGCTGCCTCTAGCAGCAGAACAACAACAACACAATAATTAATATGTCCTGGTAGACTACAACTTGTTTGGCTACCGTAAATTCAACTGCTATGTTTACTCCTCACAAGTATAAAATGTTTCCTGCATGCATCCTTCATTGGAGTCCTTAATGGTAAAGCAGAAGGAAATAACCTGATATTGTCTTTTGATCATCCCCAAGTGCTACTGACAGATTACGATAAGGTACTTTCTCCAAGTACCAAGTGCACTTTCTCATTTGTTAGACTAGTTGCCATTAGCCAGGCAACAAGATTCTTTCCAGCGTAACTCCTCCATTTCACATAATGCTTGACATAAACAAACCAGCAACTATCCAGTTTCAAACACTGTTGTGTGGTTGCTACAGAATACAACCACTTCAACAAAAAAGCGCACCCTAAAAATTCCCCAGTGTTTCCTTTTAAACTAATGTCAAGGAATAACATATGGAAGGAACTAATGTCAAGGAATAAATAAATGGATCTGTAGGGTAAGACAGAGCACTAGATGACTGGCTTTCTAAAATAACATTGTGGTTACAAGTACTGACTACATCCATGGGAGGAAAAGGTGAATGGTCTCAGTCACATATCCTGCCCACTGCTGTTATGAACGTGCTAAGATTTGTCTCAGTAACAAAGCACCAGAAACGCTGCCAGACTGGACTGCCCCGTCGGATCAGAGATTTTTGGATTACGCATCAGTATGTTTGGTTTCACACCCAGATTTTCTAACTGGCATGCTGTCACTGGGGAGAAGCTTGTTTATCTTAATTGACACAAACATGAATGTGTTTATACAGCGGTTTCGCAGCTAACTCTTAAAGCTACCGACTGAAGTGTCCATTTCAAACTGTAACAACCACGCTGTAAAATGAAATTGATCTTCAATCTAATCAATGAAGAATTCATGTTTTTAGGAAAATACAGTAAGCCATGAGGAAAGAGAAAATAAAACATGGAGTGTGTAATCTAAAAAGCAGCACCGATCTTTGCTTTTCACACACCTAGTTTTCTTGCAAATTTTTCCACGTAACATTAAAACCCTATGGTTTTTATTCTTAATTTACAGTCTTGTGCAAATACAGCCCTATCCAACCTAAACACAGGTAGTACTTATCACACAACTTATTAAATTATATGCTATTTCCTCAATTGGCAAAGACAACAGAGATTTCCTCTCAGGGGCAGCAAGAAACGGAAAAGGAGGAGCAGACAGATGCACCTGGTCTCCAACCGCCAATTCTCTTTCCCCACTCTTTCCTCAGCTGTTGAAGTTCCACTGTAGTTTGAGACAACAAAACTAAGCCCAGTTGCCTAGTACCATGACAGGGACTGCTTCCAGAAACTGTACAGTAAGTATCCATTGATATTTTTCCATTCATCATCCTCTATCTACCTTTCTTCAAAGCATACTCCAATACTCCAGAGAGGTATCAAGGTTTGTGTGACACCACTGTTACCTTAAGGAAAGATACAACACTCAGCTTCTGGTTCCGTGGAAGCAAAGCATTTATGCCTTGTTTTCCACAGAAAAGTTAAGTCATGCTAGAAAATGACCTTGTCTTAATTGCTACTATTTATCAAGGTTGGTAGTCATGGGAGCAAAAGACAACTCGTGTTTAATACTGTCCAAATAGGTCACGGCTAACCTGGCAACACCAGTAGAGATGTTTCTCTAGTAGGTCTTACAAATATTTAAAGGTCTTACAAGTCAGATTTAGAGGACACAAAGTAAATGACATGATGCAGCATTCCCCTCACTGTAGAATAAAGAGGGACTTGTTTCTCTTTCTCCAAGCACACACAGATCTCTTTGTCTCCTGGGGACTCCCAGATTTTTTCGTGGACATTTACAATTTTTCAGAAGGACCATTTTGTTTTGCTCCAAAAGCAAAACTGCTTTTAGATGATTTTTGAGTCGGGAGAAACTATCAAATCTCATGAAGGACATAAGTAATAAAAGACAAAATCATGGTAGTTTTGCTGGCACCCAAGGAAAGTGGTTACAGCAGAGGCATGAGCAAAGGGTAGCTTCTCCAGATTACTTTTCTAGGATTATTCCTACGAGGAATTCCTGCAGCACTTATCTGCCAGAATAACACACTGTCTTATTCTGCCAAAAGCCAGAGATGAGAAGACAGCTGATAACAATGCCCTGTGTCTCCTTCAGTATGAGACCTTAAAATCCTCCTTTGTGAATCTGTATTTTTAAGAAAGCAAATTTTGCTAGATCTTGCCAAAGAGTGATCCAGAAAAGCCCCTCCAGAACAAAGAAGGTCAGTTCCCCACTGTAAATTACTATGAAGCTTTCCAGGCAATTCCACTGATACCTGAGGGTGCGGGAACAAGAAGTGGGGAGGGATGGGGATTACTTACACCAGGCTGTCATTGAACAAGAGTATGAAATCTCAGCGCTATTCTCCCACAAGCCATTCTGAGGAGGGATGCAGGCACTGTGGAGGACAGAACTAGCTGCAAGTTGTTTATTTAGGGGCCTTCAGAAAATAAGATACGGGTGCTTCTGAAAATGGCTAGCCCTTACTTCTAATATCTAAAATTTATGGAAAACCTTTTCCTAGCAAAGAGTAAACTTGATGACAAAACACAACTCATATCTTATATAAATATTAAAGATAAAACAAAATACATACAGAATAGAACCCAAGCACAAACTCACATTTTTGTCATAAATGTTTCCAGAACATGGTTGTCATCTGTTATTCCTAAGACGTCTGACATCCGGGCATACACCTGGAAATAAACATTTCGGTAGTAACATATTATAGACACTTACAAGTCCAAACATTTATTCTACAACCTTCTTTATTTTGATCTTTCATGCAAAAAGTACTGGCACAAATGCCTGTCCATCCAGCCTAGCTGAAGCATTTGTAAGAGATGGCTTATACACTCTCTGATGGTGTTCTGGCAGTTTGGGACTGAAAGGCTTTTACTTGCCCTTGCATACATTTCTTGCCACAAAGGAAATATAAATTTTCCACATTAAACTCACCATGTTGTTCACAGAACAATACAGTCTATGTTCAGAAAACCCATTTCATTATAAAAGATTTCAAAGGGATGGAAAAAAAATGTTCTTCTGTTCATCTCTGTCCACACTGGGATGTGATTCAACACTGTCCTTTAGTTTGCATTTGCAAGTTCTTGCACTGCCAGTCATAAAATCTGGTAAATTAGGTACTCTTCTAGACATTCAGTTTTGTGTTAGTGAAAGGAAAACAAAAGCTTTGGCAGCCAAGCAACTTGTTGTACTCTTTCCCCCTTTATTTCAGGTCCAAGATGTACATTACCAGCCAACTCTTCCAGCACCTTACCCATCAGACCAAACTGCTGTAACAAACACACAGGACACATTGAGGATATTTCGTTCTTTACTGTGTAATCTTCATAAACTTTTCTGGTAGTTTAGTGGCCCAACATTTAGTTTGGAAAAAAAAACTTTAATTGGGTAAAACCCATTTCCAAACCAGAACGGAGACAGGTACTGCAAAATTTCTTTACAATCCACTGCCAACTCACTTCACCCTGAGCTCAAAGAAATCAGGTATTTGCTTACAAGTGGGCTAAACGCAGGTCTACCAGTCAGTGCATTTCATTCCAGTCATTTTAACCTTTAGTGACACTAAACCAAATGTTATGGGGTATATGTAATCCTTCCACATGAAGTGATCAAGTCAAGTATCACGAAGGTCTGCAGTGAGAGCCCCTCACTGCGCACAGGCAGCCTCAGCTACCCAGTGGTGAAAGCCTGGTGCCATCTAGCTGTCAATTTGCTTGGCTGACATTACATCTTCCACACAAATACCTCTGAGCCTCACTCAATACTCCTGTCACTGGACCGAAACTTGCTTCTATCAACTTCCTTTCTGCTAGTGATGTAATCCCATCACTTTGCTTAAAAACCAAACCAGAAACGTTCTATCTCCGAGGAAGTCAATAATACCACCACAAATAACAAATAAGACAATAAAAATTAGCTTTTCATGTCCCAGGCTTTTGTTTTAAATCCGATCATAATAAACAAACTTGTAGCCCTTACCAGAAATCTCACCAAGATGAAGGATAATTTAACTTGTAAGATAACTTATCTTTTTAATTGTATGTTATTTATTGTGACAAAGTCAGTAGCGAAAGTATTCACTAAGAAAAGTATTTTGATCAAAATATGAAAAAATGGTAATATACAATGTTATCTTTTAAACGTTGCAAAATGGTATGCTTACGCTGTAAGAGTGAAGCTATTCTTTACAGAACATAGCAACAATATTATATTCAAGTACAAAAATAATAAGTTCTAATCTAAAAAGAATAAAAGCTCTCGAAATAGTGCACTGCTGAAATGCTACAGCAGCTGCAATTTTAGCAAAGAATTTGCTAAATTAAGAGTTTGCTTTTAAGCAAATAATTTGCTTAATTAAGAAATTTGCTTGTCAAGAATTTGGTATGAAGCAGAGAGAAGAAAAGATGGTGAGGACTGTAAACGCAGCAGCAAACACAGAGTTCTGTCGGGAGCTTTCCTTTCTGCCCCGGGAAGCCAGTGGGAGCAGGGGAGGGTGGGCACAAGGCGCAGTGTCTTTGTGCTCTGTTGTCAAACTGGGCTCTTCCCACATCAGAGTTTAACAAATAAAATACTAAAACAGCAGTCAGTGTTGACAAAGAGCAGTGCTTTAATCCACAATTATCCTTGTAACTCTTACTACTCCTTTTATCATCCATTAGCTTTGATTCCCATTATCCCATCAAGAACTGTGTCAACGCTTTTGTCCCTGGGGATTTCCCACAACTACTCGGATCTGACAGCCAAGCTTGAGTGCTAAGCAGGATCATTACCTCTTAAATCCACTTATCTGATCCACTGAATAGTAAATTGAAAAGCTCATTAACAGCAACAATCTGATTTGTTTTCACATGTGACAAGGTCATTTCAAGTCAGCATGAATACAGTGCTTGTAATAAAAACTACTACCCGTTCCCTAATGTGACAAATTGTAAGCTAAAATAAATGTGATATTTTAAACACCTTCTTCAAAATCATTTTCAAAACCAACACACACTCTCAGCACGTAAAAATAGAATGGCAAACAACCCCCAACCACAACAATGAAACGCCCTTAGACTTTTAAGCGTTATAAAAAATTAATGATAAAGCATTTTGGATGTATAATAATAAAACACACTTCAACAACAAAGACCGTGCTACATATTCAAAAGACAGAGAAAAACACTGTTGAAAGGGGTCATTAGAGGATGTGGAAATGATCTCATCTAGAGCTGGGTTCCCATCCTGAGCCATGATGGTTGAGGCAGGGCAGGGCCCTGGGGCTCCTGCGGGACCTCCCTGCCACACACCCATTGGGTCCCCTCCCTTTGAGGCCCCCTCCTTCCTTCTTCCAGCAAGAAAAAAAGCCAAGGCTTATGTTTTTTCTTCCCTCCAGACACTTCAAGTATGGAGTAGGCTAATTAGCTTTCAGCAGGAAACAACCAGTTTTAAGACTTGTGCAAAACCTTTACACAACCATTCCCAAATCTTTACAACTGCAGGATTTGTAGCTTCCAAAAGAAACCCTGCATCAGGAACAGAGCTACGTGATCACACCATGGTGTCACCAAAGCTGTAAGCTTCACAGTAAAATATCCCACCATCGCCATCTCATTCTTAGAACAGTTATGAACGCAAGTGAAAAATCTGCAGAAGTGGGAACACTGGGCCACAATGTTTGATGAGCTTTACCGGTACCAGTACGTACTGGAGGTCCTTAAGGAAACTCGGGCTGATACCATCACTGCAACCACTACCCCAGTGGCATTGTTATATTCCAAGGTGACAGCAATGGTCATGAGAAAGAAGAGACCATCAAAACACCTACAATAGTCATCAACAACAATTTCAAATGTATTAAAGCGTGAATTCAAGGGATACAGGGATCCTTCTTTTTTCCCCCACTTCCTCCATTATACCCAGCTTGGTGGTATCCAGATATTTAAGGAATACAGCAGGCTCACATGCTCTGGTACTAGGGATTTTTTTTCTGATCTAGCAGATTTATGGGTGGTTCAAATTACATAACCATATACTTCCCAACTACTTGAACCGCACCTGCTGCTTTTCAAAAGGTGAAGAAAATAAACTTGTGGAAACAATGTTTTATAAAGCAAAACACTTGAATGTAAATACAGTCCAAGAAAATGGAGAAATAATTTGAGTAATTGTGCTAAAACTTTATTTTTGTGTCTTTTCTGCTCTTTGGCCCTAGATATGCTTAATTTCGTTTTGTCTTTTGAGGTCTTCTCTTTTTGGTACTATCATTATAACTCTGACAAAGCTAATTATGTCAATTCTTAAATGTGAAGCAGATTACAGAACTGGGAAGCTCAGAATATGAGTTCCTAAAGGTTGTATGGCTATATAATGACAGTCACAGAAATTCAATAACAGCACTGTATGGAATGTACTCAAACGCACCCCGTGAAACAAATTAAAACAGAGCAATGAATCTCTCACACTGTGCAAATAAGAAAACACAAGAAAATGTTGGTTTCTATATGTTTCATAAGGGCTATTATAATGAATTAAGATTTTGGATAATGAATCTTCAGAAAATTACAGTAAAGTTATTACCCGTAGGCACTGCGTAAATGCTTAAGATATTATAACTTCCTTGAAGCTCTTCAGGCCTTGCTGCAGAGAACTACCACTGCAACATTAAAGTATTTTGTCATGAACATTGAGGGCACAATCAGACCTTAACCGCATTCACCCCAACCTGACAGAAGCTGAGTGGGCCCAGCCAGGCGCGGCAGGGCTGGAGCAGACGTGGCAGGGTGAGGACAGCACCCCTGTCCCCATGGTCTGCTGGGAATTCCCACAACCACAGCAGATTGCTGAAGCTGCCAGCCCCCGTCTCTGACTAATACTCCTGGGCATGACCCACCAAAACTTCACAGCAACGGAGTTTCTTTCTCGTTGTCAAGTGCCATGACACATTTAGCAATTTCCGCTGCTATTTCAACCACAGTCCTGTACTTGGAATTTTTAGTTATTAGAAGCTCCATTACAACACAGCAGAAATCTGGCTTCCAAATCCCACTGGCAACTTCTGAAAATCTGAACTGAATCCCCTAATTAGTCTACCGGGGTGCCAGATCATTCACCTTTACCTCCTGACCAAACTAAAGGCTTGAAAAGCCTTGGCTTTTCTATCCTTTCCATAACAGATGAAAATCTTGGTCATCTCCACTCCTGACTAGCTGTCTTGAGAAGGTAAGATCGCAAAACATTCTCAACTCAATAGTTTAAACAAAAAGAATGGGCTAATCTACTGCCTTGTAGTTAGCTCCCTAAATTAAAAACCCCTTCAAAACAGGCAATAAGAAATTGCCTCAGTTTCAGACAGGAATTCTGGAGATTAAGTTGGGCTTTGTGCTACATAAAAAGTAGGCTACACTACCATTCCCTGCCACGTGCATTTGTAAGCAGCCAGAGGAGCCACACCAATTATATCAATAATATAGTAACTATTGCCTCACCTATAAAGCTAGCTTTATTAAAATACTGCATAAAGTTATCTGCAACTGAAAAGAGAAAAACATTTAAAAATCAGGGTATGTGCTGTGTGGCTCAGTGTCATTGTTATGGATGTTATTATTTCCCTGCTAGTCTGTTGAAATCCTCTGTCATCACAAGTTCAGATAGCAAGAGGTATCAGCAGTTCCCGCAAAGGCCCTTTTCCAGGCCCTCCTCCCCAGTCCCTTCCCTGTCAGTTCAACAGAGCAAGAGAATTCACAGGAGTCAGGGGTGCTGGAATGGTTAACTCCCCGCCTCCTGCTGCATAACTGCCCAGGCAATGCCAGCAACAACCCTTTTCCTAAATGGAAATTGATCTCTTTTTCAATGACTTTCTCTCAGCTTCTATTTACTTACTTATTTATTCCTTCCTTTCTTAATTCCTGTTTTCTGAAAATCCTGAAAGGCAGATTTACAAATCCGGTGAACTTACTACAGAAGACCTACTATGAACTAACTGCTGTTATTACTGATGTGGCATAAGAAGTGTTCTCTGGGAAAAAAAATTGTAAAGGGGGTTTATCTGCTTCAGCCAATTGTTAAAAAGGTGCTTAGCTTTCAAAGTAGTTTAGACTTTCATTTTTGTAAATCACTGTTAGAGATTTTTAATGTCACTGTCTCTTTTGTTCCCCTCCAGGGCTTAAGGTACAAATATTATAGTGAAAGTTGAGCTATACTATTAACAGCTATTATTTTTTGAACATCATCTGGAAGGTTCTTAGTTTTCCAAGCACAGTTCTGGGCTGCAGTCTCCATCAGAGCTATATACTGCAGTGCAGAGATTCAAGCCATATACACAGTCAGGTATTTGCTTAACAAGAATCCAAAACACTGCTTTAAAATCCTCTAGTGATTGACACAAACCAACACTGTACAGATTGCAAGTGTAGATTTGTGCCAGTCGGAAAACTCCAAAAGATAAAGTACTTCAGCAGCAGCACTCGACACTCTTACTTGCCCCTGTAACTATTAAAAGCGTCCAGCTTATTTTTATTCAGTTGCTTAATTGTATCTAAATGAGAGTCCCACTCAGCATGTTTATGTGCAATAAGCCTCAATGCTAAAGCATCAACATTAGTCTGGCACTTAAAAACAAGTAATAAAGATCAGAGCTACTTATTACAGTTCTAAAATTTCTATATCCAAAAGTATTTCATTGTACCAACTAACATAGCTGCAGGTGTTCCGCATCTCTCAGGCTCAAACCTTTAAGCATACAAAATTTAGCACTATCACACATTTTGAAAAGGTTTTGCACCAGCCGGGGCTGTACATGAGGGTGCTTTTGCACATTTATCCCACGGCATAAGGAGAGGTGTTACAGCCACCTCAGCTAATACTAGCAATTTGAACAACCCTCTTTGGCAAGCCAGAAATAAGATAATTGTTCAACATAGGCTGGCTCTTCTGAAATACTGGAAGCCTTGCCTGTAATTATAGACATCTGTCATTGCTAGCCACTCAGTAGTAACCCTGACATCAATATACAACTATAACACTAAACTGCCTGCAGGCACAGTGATGGAGCCAGCTACGAGAGGCGGGCAATCATCTGCCTCATCCGAACTATCTGTCAAAGGTTCCTAACCACAAATAGCTCTTACGTTTTGTATCCTTAGGATAATATGTTGATTTATTTTAGATCTTCTAATATTTACAGTCTAGGCCATCTACTAAAATAAAGAAACAAACCTTATGGCTAATGGAGGCAGTTACCGTTCAAAACCATCACGGAAGGTCATAGCTCACCACTCCAATGTTAAACACTAAGGGCTGCTTTGAACGTGCACCTCGGCATAAACCTGCCCTCCTCCATAATCATACATTTCCACCTACAAGGTACAGTGATTGCTATTCTCTCCTCAGTCAACATTTTATCAACCAAGCCAAAGAAATATTTCCATGTTGAACCTGGAGAATATCCGTGCAAAAAGGTGCACGGTAAGTTCCAGTCTCCTGGAGTTCACTGTGTCGGTACAGAAATGAGAACTGCTCTGCGGAATTATCTCCAATGTACAATTTTGAAAAAGGAAGCACATTAATGATAAAAAATATGGTTACAGATTAAATACTTCACGGATGAAATACTTCACCGGTTCAGAGCAGAAGCCGATGTACACTCTTAACCAAGGAGTAAAGTTTCTTGAAATTTAGATATAAACGTGGTTAATTTCTTTTTAATTCTAAGGTGAAAATCATGCTGAAAGCCTCAGTCTCTACTTTTTGTCTTCATTTGAAAATCAATCTCAGAAAAGGGCAAAAAAGATTGTAGGTTTAAACTAATTAGGAATTAACATCCTTACAATTATCATAATTTGTTATTAACAAAACTGAGATTTCTTACTATGATTCACAACAGCCTCTGCTGAAGAGAAACTATTAATTACTAGACAGACAGTTAGCTTACAAGCGAGCTGCATTTTAAAAACCTCCTTTAAAATACAATTGCTAAATGCCTTACAGTGCTGTAATGTGAGACAGGTTCAAATCTTATTACTTCACTGAAATTAAAACCTAAGTTTTAATACTGTTCAAGTCGAACAATGATTCCACACTTTATTGCTTTTGAAATCCCTTGATGATCATAGGAAAAAATGCCCTCGAGAAAAAGAGACTCTGTTTTCGATAAACAGAAAATACAGTTTGCACTCTTAGCCTCTTTGTCATCACAAAAAAAGGATTTAATGCCAATTCTTTAAAAAAAGACTTTTTTTCACAAAATGTGCACCTTGTGTGCCATTTGTAAAATCAGCTCACTTTCTTTTATTTATTACTGCAGCGCGGCAAGGCAATAAAGCAGCTACTGATAGCTAATAAATTACATGCCTTTTAAAACAATTCTCCAGCTACAAAAACTTGTAACTACAAAGGCTTACATTTACATGGTACAGTGTGAAATGTCTGCATTTATGTTCTAGTTAACCACATAAATAAAATCTGACCCTTTATTAAACAGCCGACTATGAAACCAGGGCTACATGTGAAATTAAACAAAGGGTAACTTTTAAGGCTTTTCTACAGATTTACATAATTAAACACAAAATGTAACAAAAAATTAGCCTAAGCATGTGCCAAGTATTTTTAAAAGAAATATTTTTAGCTATGCCCTTCAAGCTAACTTCAGGAAAAAAAGCAATCACCAATTTTTCAATTATTGCACGACAACACTGATTTACTCCTGAATCAAAAAATTACATAAGATTTTCAATAATAATTGCAACATATTACTGTAATAAAACCCAATAATTTTCCATCGCGTACCATGAAAACCAGGATTTGTATTTTTAATTAAACTAAACAGCAGCACGTTGGGAAAGCACTTTGTTGTTGTTGTTAAAAGAGATTTAAACCAGAAAACCCATGCAGTCTTATTTCATCATGTATCTCTCTTCAAGACATGCTTTAAGTCTACCTATTAAACTCATTGAACTGCTCTTAAAAGATTTTTTCTTCATGGCTGGCCTAGTAATCCCAGCTAACCTGCACAGGACGCCGAGGTGCATTGTCTCTTACTTTTGTACCGCATTATCTTCATGTTTGCTCCTTAAAATGGAATCTGTGTCATAAATTGTTAAACTAAGCATTGTATTCCTTTAATTGTCTCCCATCATCATGCATCTAAATTTAAGATGTGTAGTTCTAACATAAATTTCCTCCACGTGCAGTTATTTATATAGTGTCTGTGGCTTTGGTTTTGCTTTGCTCACACAACTTTTTCTCATCGCTGCAGTTCCAAAATGGCAGTTCTTAGTAATTGAGCATGAAAACAAACCTTAATTCCCTCCTAATAAATAAAAACATTTAAAATACTGCTACTGAATGTTAAGATAACAACCATGATATGTTAGGAAGGATGCTGCATGATTCTGAATTCCTCACCAAGCACACCACCACGACTATCAATCATTTTGAATGGAGATGCTGTGGGGCAGATCTTTCAGTCTGACTGAGCATTGCTTGATGCAAAATGAGATGGGAAACAGTTTTCTTTTCTACTCCCTTAATCCTAGGGCCACCTTTCCCTATGGTAACCAAAGGTTTACTTCGGTAATATGTGTTTTCTTGTATTTTGTACATGTCATCAGGGCTTAAAATATCAAGACACGGACATTCATTATCTAAGGAAGGCAAAAAGGAGGTTTAACAAACCAAGCGGCCAGGACAACAAACAAAGCTAAGCCCATGGTTTCCTAGTTAGGTTAGTCTGGCTACTTGTGGGGATGAAATATAGGTGCAATTTTAAGATGGTAGAGAATAAAGAGTGAATGCAGCCTGCTGTGTCCATACCAGGAGAGCATCCTTTGCTTAACAGGATGCCAGAAAACACTGTGAGGAGTGGAGAGTGAATTTAACAGGATTCTTGGAACCAAGAGTTTGGCTCAGGCAGACTTACAGATACATTTAAATACAAAAATAAACAGTGATAAGTACTTCCACACTGAAAATACAACAACTCCTGATTTCACTCAGGAGTTTAAGCTAAAACATATGACACTGAAATCAAGCAAGAGCTTAGGAGAAAGGAGTGACATTGTCTGACCTATAAACACAAAGTATTTGAGAGGTGTGTTTTGAAGAGGAAATTGTCAGTATCATGCTTCTGTTGAAATTAAGAGACTATAAATGTAGCTGTAATTTGACAAAGCATACTATAAGTGAAGGAATTTCAAACAAATACACAAGTACACACAGCACAGAAATAGATCCAACTCTGGATCACCAGCAGGGAATAGAATTATAGTTATATGAGTATTTATTGAAAAGCTTACAAAACTAATAAAAACTAATGAAACCAATCAATATTGGTCAAGAATGTCAATCAATAATTATTCTCAGTAATGTGGGAAGTTTCAGAGTTCAGCCTCTGACATTAAAATCTTTTGAACAAAGAAAGGTGACACCTTGAAGTTGTGCACAGAAAAACAAAACTGTCTTGACTCTGGCTGGAGAAAGGCAAGACTGTTGTTCAGGATAAAAGAGAAAAAATACAGAGCAAAATAAAAAAAAGCCATTTCATCCAACATTCAAATCAGTCACACTAGAGCGAATACATCAAAGAACAGAGGGGTTCATGTAACAGAGTCAAGAAGCATCAACACCAGGTGACCTAACAGGCAGCACCCAACGACAGCCTGATGTCACATGTGCACATCTGCGGGTCCTGCATGACTCGGAAGCATGGCCAGGTCATCTACCATCTGCATGCTGACCACCTAGTGTCATCTTTTTACAGTATGACTGAGAGCAACGGTCTTTAACAACATACAGAGCAGTATTTTGGTTGTTTTTTCTGATCTCTTAAGCAAACAAGATAATCAAATCTGTGTAAACATGATGGGTTAACAGAACACTGTCAGACACAGGTACTCACTACAGTCAAAGAATGTGAACCACCCCGGGAGCAGAGCAATCTGTAAGGTGTACTATTAGGTGCTTACAAGGGATATTGCATAACTAATGGTTTAGCTCCAACAGCACATACATTTAGATAATTACATATAAATCTAAATAATATTCTAAATGTTACTGCTATTCAGCAGATAAAAATGAAATTAGTTCTTAAAGAAAAATGCATAAACTAGAACGTGCTCTCTTGTGCTGTTAAGAGCTCATTCAAAGATGGTCTATTATATGAATGCTATTTAAATCATCAGTTCCCGCGAGTATTGTTACAAAATCTAAAACATATTATGATTTTTATATCAACTTACAAACGTTTCTACATATTGTGTGATAAGCTACATTATTGTGTATATCTATACAATCATTTAATACTTAAATTGATATAAAACCCCTGCTTCAGAAATAAAACTTTTGTTCCCGGAAGACTTGTTTCTCAATAGAGCTACATGCCTCAAGAAACAACTCAGTAGTGAGAATGCTCTGGAGAAATAATATGGAACCTTCCTCATGGCCTTCCTAACTGCAGTTCTTTTGATCCAATTTGATGCCAACTGCCAACTCTTCCAACAAAGAAGATACAGATGAAACCTGTGTGGAAAAGACCACCGATATACTGTTCCCCCCCCTTCTTGCTTCAGAAGATTGGCAAGTGGCAGAAAACAGACAACTATTTGCCTCCCTATGATGTTTAGCAATAGTGCATTTAAGTCTGAGTATTTTAAAAAATATAATCTTGTCTGGGAAACAGATCTATATAAGAACGACATTATTTTGGATTACTCTATGAGTGCACAAAAGCAAATGTCAGAAAGAGCTCTGAATAGTCTTGATAAACAACCTGGGAAGGACGTGCATATCTAATGAAATACAAAGCACAGCCCAAATGCTGCATGTTCTGCAAATTTGACTTCAGGGTACAGAGAATGGTTGTACACTGAGCCAGCCCATGCCCTGTCTGGTGAGACAGCTGCATCATTGCTCGTCACTGGTCAGATGCACCAAGATGAACTAGCTGTTCTGCCTTCCAGTAATCCAACTAGGTATGGAAACCACATGCTGGTACACGACAGTGACCAAGTCTAACACAAACCTGAACCAGACACTCTGGTGAAAATTTTTATTTGTATTTTTGTTTTAAAGGAAACACACATTTTCATAAGGGAAAAACAACCAACCACCCACCTTCCTAGTTCAAGTACTCCACATACAAACCCAAGCCATACTGCTTTAAATACAGAGGTGGTCAGAGTCTCCCATTATCTTGAGCACATTACAGAAAAGCTAAGGAAGCCAGGTGCCTCCTGTGGTAACTCGACACACTATAAAAAGGAATGTTCAAGAATTAACAATGAATTAGCTCTTGTCTTTGCTGTGTGAAAGGAACGGAACTCTGACAGCTTTAGAGCATCCGGGAATAAAGGAGACAGCTGGCTGGAAGGTGTTCCTCTAAGTCATCATAAAGTATGTCAGTAATACTCAGAAAATGCTTCTCTTTTCTCTCACCCAACTTCATATTCAGTGCTTTTGGCAAAATATGTTCAAACAAGAAGAGTTTCCATGCTATTATTTATTACCTATCTTCACTCATCCGTTATCAGCTGAAGACAGAGATTTTTTCAGGGGTGAAAGTACTACAAAAATGTGTTCTATTCCTAAGGACTGCTGAAAGAAATTTATGAAATGTCTTAATTCTACCATTTTAGTTACAGAACCATGGATTAAAATTGAGAGAGGGATACTTCCCCCCTCCCCCCCCAAATAAACATACACAGTCTCTTCTTGTCTTGCTCCCCAAATCTATCCCCAGAGCCACTGTTATATTAAAAATGAGCCAAGACTTGACTTATATATGAGTAACATTACAGTAAACCAGGCATAACCATAATTATCTGTTCTAGGCAGAGCATCCTGAGGAGGCTGAGGGAGGGGAAGGGAATTGAGCCTTCCCCTCTGCTCACCACTGATGACACAGCCCCATTCAGTGATGCAATTATATCTTCTTATAATGCTTACTTTGAAGGTAGTTCTGTTTTAACCATTATGAATTTTAAATTTAAATCACTAATGTTAACTCAGATTTATTTGTATTTTAAGCTTTTGCTTTGAGGATTATATTAATCACTACTTTCTGTGTTGCACCTTCACATTAAAAATTAGGGGAGGTGGAAAAAAGGTCAATATTATTTAGTAACTGAAGATACAAATAAGTTGAAGTGTTTTATTCCCCCTACTCTTAAATGGAGCAAAATTCACAAGTAGCAAAATTTTACTGGAGGATTAACCTGCATTTTCATCTTTCTCACATCACCAGAATGGCACAGAGAAACTGAAGCAGTATTGCAGTATCATTTTGGAAGTCTTACTAAGAATGAAATGAAATACACGTGAGGGAGGGCTGTCTTCTACATAGCTGTGCTGTGAGGACTCCCTGCTTTAGTTTATCCAGCACCGTTAGCAGGACTGAGGAACTGGCACCAGGTAGTCCCGAGTGACAGCGCACAAACCAGAACACAGACACAGATCTTCGTGTGGTGCAGTGAAACGACAGAACTACCAATACAACATGACACACAACCCCTCACACTCCTCTCCCTCTTACTATTCAGTCGTTGCACCTGGCAGACTAATAACAGACAAATGCAGGGTGAGGGAAGAAAGGGAGGTCGTTAACTCTGACGCACTAACGAAACCACCTTGAACAGTACTGCCTGGAGCCTGCGGACACCCAGGAGCTGTGCTACATTGATAGCACTTACTTAAAATCTACTTCTGTCAGGCTCAGCCTGACCGCAAATTTCTTTTACTTCACAAGAAGTTTGTTTTAAAAAAATCTTTTTATTGTTATGCAACTCTTTAATACCTGCATGGTAAGTGTTGCATCTTTCTATCTAAATATGATCAATTTGGGACAGATGGGTCCCAATTTACTGTATTTGCAAGACCCAACTCCTGGGGCTGGTTAGTTTTACAATTTCTTCCCCTTTGCACATCAGAATTGGAAGATCCATTGCAAAGATCTCAATCGACCCACCAGAAGCTGTGGTTTCCTACTGTCCCTCATCGGGGCCGCTGGCTGCTCTTGCCCTTAGCCTCCTCCTCACCAGTGGTGATTCCATTCTGCTGCTGTTCTGCCTCTCTGAACGCGTGCACTGCTCTTCACTCCTGTTGACAATTAGCCAGCCAAACCGCACACGGCGAATGCCACTAGAGGGCTCACAGGTTGCTATCAAGGTATCGCATCTTTTCTACGCATTACTGAAGTTTACAGAATCTGTGTTATTCCACTACTAAAATTCTTTCAAATGCAGAAAAAAAATTGGTGCAAAATACGTTATTGGGCCATGGTTTAACTGAAATAGTAAACTGAAAATGGTCAGCAATCAATTGTGCAGCTGGAGAGTTAAGTCAGCAGAGGATATCTGTATCTTCTGTGAAAAATAAATGACTGCTGTCCTTGCTCTCTATACACCACAAATCACCATTAAATGTGGGTCAGAGTCAGTGTCATACTATGTAATGTAATACTATAATGACATACTATAGATAGCCTTACACACTTAATGGTGAATTAATCTCAGTATTTTTTTAAATGCAGGTTTTATTGGGATGATTGTATTTGGTAATTATAAATGGGACAGAGATGCTGTCTCTGAATCACTTAATTAAGAGACAACCATATAAAACTCCATCCTGCAACACGACGATCACTTCCTGTGCTAAGTGTAGATGGTGTAAAATCCCTTGGTGGGTCAGGCCTTAACTGCTCAGCATCACCAGTTTCCCACCTGAAAGGTCACCACCCAGAACAGCAGAGTTATTGTCAGGACTAATGTTATGCTTCTCCCATAGAGAGAACAAGAGAGGAGATCTAGCTAAAGAGGAACCAACAGGAAAGAAAAGGAATATATTCTGTATGCACCAGGTATGTACAACGCATTTTTATTCTGTCCACATTAAACTGTGCTCCCAGACAGCAAAACTGATAGGAATGAAATATATCTATCAATTATTAAAAGAATTAAGTTGCAACTATTTTGATGCCAAGTGATAGACTCTAAACAAGTATTTAATTTTAGAGCTAAACACCAGTAGCATACATTTTAGACTGAGATATTAGTTGACGATGCACCCTCTGACTTAAAAATCAACTAAATAAAAATTAACACAACAGCATGAGAACAAAATTAACAGTCTATGGCAGATGAATCCTCTATTGCACCTGTCCTCCACTGTGCAAAAGAACATCAGCCTGCCACTGATTATTTCTTTTTGACATGATTTATCGCCTACTATTCTTTAAACTTGATAAAGCAAATTAATCTTTGATTGCAGGAGCCACTGGAGGTTGTCATTAGTCATGTAGTTTGGTGAGGCTGCATGTGTTTCATTTACCAGTCACAAAGAAATGAAAGCCCAGCAGCCATCACGGGCTGCTTCAACTGTTTTCCTGATCCACCCAAGAGAAAAGATAACAGAATTCAGTACATGGGATTTTAAGCAGCTACTCTACAAGTGCCCCATATAAACAGAACAGAGTATTTGCTTGAATGCCCTGATTTTTTTGTGCAAAGGAAGGAGATAATTGTTAATGAACAGCAATTTGATCCAATAAACGCGTACATCAAACTAGCAGCCTATTCAGTTGTATGTATTAAAAAATGAAAACTGAATCCTTCAATAACTGTGTACTCATCTAGAGGACATACTGGAAAAATCTGAGCAAGTCTAACAAATGTGCACAGACTGAAAAACAATCCTTAGTTTAGTGGACCAGTGCTGGACTGTCCACATCAGAACACTTTGCTCTCCTGCCCCGGCACATTTTCAGCCATGCTCAATCTCATCCTAACTTTTTAAGTCCAACTCCTGCTGTGCCCACTTCTCTCACATAGCTCCAAACTCACCATGATGAGGGTGGCAGCACCTGAACACAGGGACAAATGACAAACCTGACCAGTCCTCACAGTATTGAGCAGAGCCATAGTGGACAGAAGATTGATTCAGACTAAATTCAGATTTAGCTCCCCAGCAGCCAAAGTGGTTTGGTCTGCAATGGGGTGTGCCTGGGAGAGTTAAACAGCTCCAGTGTTGTTTCGGGAGGATTGATTCCTGAGCTTAAGTAACCAAACTGAAGCATAGTACAAAACTATCTGGGGAGGTATTTACCCAGAGAAGGTCAGTAATTACCTCAGTGAAAAAAATCAAAGAAGAAACATTTGCACAAACCAGAGGAACCATTCCAAATCAAAATGGTGATCCTGCTGTAAAGTACCAAACTAAATGAAGGATGCAGCAAAGGGCTACTGGTTGCAACTCCACATTATTAAATGACACTTGTCAAAACATAGCAAAGTTTCAGATACCGTATGGACACAGACATAACAAAGACAACATTCTTACATTCAGCAGTAAAATACATCTATGTTAAAAAAAATGTTCAGCTCATTTATTTATATAACACTATATTTAACATAAACTATCTAGGTCTTTCCTTCAGTATTTATTGCAACTACAAGGTCTACATTTTAAAGTAGTTTATTAACTGGTGACACACAAAACTTTGTTACTTTTGAAAGCAATCAGAAGTATTATATATAAACTGCAATTATGGGGCCATGCTGTCTACCTTCCTTAAGTTACATATTTAGAAAAATAAAAATGAAATGTGCTAGGACATTTACAGAACTAGGAAAACAAAGGAACACAATCAAACAACTCAGGATGCCTCCGAAATTTAGTGCTGTCATTATTATTTCTATGAACATTTTATCATTGTAACTTCCTATGTGGAAGAAAAAACACTTGAGCTTTTTTCCTTTTTCCCTATCTCTGTCTGCTTCTTGAAAGTTAAATAAAGATTCAAAAATTGTTGTGCGGTGCTTAATTTGATGCATTATTGCATTTTCTTTTCATTTACTTGAATAATTTGGAAGCGTTTGTACAAAAACATTTTGCTTCTGGAAATGAGATTTGTATTCTACAATTAATAGTAACGAATACATAGAAAAACTGTAGGAAAAACCCTCAAAAACATCACCACAGGATTCTCTGTAGGTATTTGAGAAAGCAGAACAAAAGGAAACAGTCACTTAACTATGAATTATGAATAGTAGTTTCCCATATAAAATGTATTTTAAAAAGGTGAAAACCTGAATATTCAGTAGTTGTTCTATTTTTTTCCTTAGTTGCACAGATAATTCTATGTTTATTTAACAGAAATATAAGTACAATAACTTACTATTCATATATAAACACACACTTACTGTTTGGCTCCATTGAGAAGCTATAAATTTCATCTATTGAACATTAGCTAAAAAATTACATGTGTTTATCATCTGGATTATTCTCAGATTAATAGAGATAAATGACAAAACATAATCAGCACCAACTCTGCAGCTTAATCATTGCATCTGAGCTATAGGAAACACTTAATTACTCTCATTTACTAGGTGCAATCTAATGAGAAGACATTAGCCAAATGAAAAGAATGCAGTACAAACAAACAAAATAGTTATACCATCATTAAAAAGAAACTCTGACAGTGCAGGTGACAGCATATGCAGGATAAATTACCATAATGTCCTAAATGCTGAGCTGTCAGCATGCTAATGCAGTGATCAGATACCCTGGGAATCTCGGCACTATAGCTGTCAGAACCAGGCATCATAAATCACCCCGCGCTACTGTACCGCTCATTATCACAGCTTTCCTAGACATGGTTCTCAGCACAATTCAGTACAGGCAGGAAAGCAGCAGTCACCCTCACACGACGCTGACACAGAGCTGCTTTCAGCAGCCTCCAGAACAGCCTGGAGAACACTCACACAGAGGTCTACAAGCTAAAGCATTCAGCTTCTACCTGGGCCTTTGGACTCAGTTTCACAGTAAGAGACAAAAAGGGCTTATTGCAGGTTCTTCCTCTTTGCTTAAAGCAAACTAAAACCATCAAACCACAATTGAGCAAAGGATATTTTCTCCTACTTACACAGCCACTTACATCTTTTATGTTACAATCGTTATTTGCACACATTTGTATCTTGGAATCTTTAAAGGAATATGCAAATTAGGGAAAAACCAGGCTAGGAGAGTGTGTCCATCCTGTCTGCTTGCGTTCCCCACGCGCTCCAACTAGGTGAATATAGGAACTAGCATACTCATTTTCTTACAAAATGCATTTTTTCCTCCAGTACATCACTGGAAATATAATGAAAGAAGAAAATTAGGAAACATAAAGCTATGTGTTTATGTCTTCCACAGATACTCCCACATTTAATGCTGGGTAACCCATTGAAGCCACCATCCAGGCCAGGGGACATCTAAAGAACATCTTAAAATGCACCCAACATTTACTTAAAAAAACCCCAGACAGTACCTTGCTACTGATATTTGAGCATACAGAGTTCACAATATGCTTCAGGATCTTTCCTTTTTTTCACTCAGAGAGGTGGACAGAACAGGCAGATGTGACGTGCTCACAGCTCATACTGCAGATGATGGAAGACAACTTCACTAGCTGGGATGCCAGCTGTGCGAAGGATGCTGGGCCTGACACCGCATCACACCCACAACCTCAGGCACTAGTTATGGAATATGAGGCAGTAATTAGAGAATTTATTGTCATCTTGGACCTAGTGTCTCATACCTTTGATAGCAGCAGAATAAGGGTGAAGGAAGTTTAAGTCCTATACAGCTTTGGAAGACATGCATGTAGCATAAATCCACCAGAAAGCAGACCTTGTGAACAGGGGAATGAACACATTCAGACTAAAATTTCTTGGTTATGGGGTTTTATTTGATCACCAGAACCAACTGAACCGTAAAGTACTACTCACGATCCCGTAAGTTTTTTTTTTAGGTTATACTAAGTCGGTGTTCCTCTCAATGTGCACTGGAAGCGGACAATTTACAAACACTGGACTCTCCTGTCATTTTTCTCCAGCTATCTTCCACGACAGGACACAATTTTTTTTTTATCCAAGTTACTAAGTATACTTCAAATATCCTCAAAACTATGATTTAGGATTGAAAAGTCCATTGTGAAGAAGTCAATAAAGAAAGAATATAGTGCAGAGCTCTCATCAGTGAATGCACACCCCTCCGCACAGAAATGCCCCACTCACAGTGTGCGAAGCATCTCCAGCCTGGCAGGAGCAAGCCCTCTTCTGCCGGGGTTTGTACAGCTGCCCAGCACAGCAACACCCAGAGGAACGGTCAGAGAGGATTACTGGTGGAGAGTAAATTCTTATTCACAGTATAGGAGCTTGGGTTTAAGGTTTGGTTGGGTTTTTTTCTTTCCCTTCAATCAGATAATGCCACTTTTGAATTGTTTCACACTGGTACTGGTCACAAGTTTCTGGACACAATAATTTATTTATTTTATTTTCTAACTAGCAGTGGCACAGTGATGAAAATCAGTGAAAAAGGAGTGGGATAATAATTTTGGTTTTCATTTGACCTTTCAGATTTGCTATGCTGAGCAGAATAAGCATTCATTAAACTTTGAGAACCGTAAAGTTTCAGATACCTGTGGGTGGGTCTAATTTAGAGTTCTTATATATACACACATTCATCTTATCTTGCCTTTATTTTGAGAATCAAAGCCTTGTGTTAGAAATTCTAGAGAAAATGTAGCAAGTTTGAAAGATGAAACTATTTGATCTATAACAGAGCAACCATAAATCACCTTCAGATTGAAGGAAGAAATCAACTTTAAGAGCCTGAAATGATAAACCTGAGAATTAAAGAATTTTTAGGTTCCCAAATGCAAGAGAAGAGATCCTATTATTAAGCAATTTGATTTTCAGGTGTCTCAAATTCCTTCTGATTTCTATGGCATTAAAAATGCTCATTGCTTCCAAATGGGCTTTTCCATTCACGTATCTTCACTACTGTAGGAGAAGCACGATACAGAAAATACTGTTCAGATATGGAAGCCTAGTTTGTATTTTATACATTTATCCTTGCGGGGAAAACCCTCCCCTGTTCCTAACTAAGATGTGGGGGAAAAAAAAAAAGGTACATTAAGGAATCCTGTTTATCCAAGACTTTGAGTTTGTGCCTGCACAAGCTAGAAAGGAAATGGAAGGTTTTTACTTGTATAATGCAGATACCATCTATGTGCAAATGCTTTTGCCAGAGATGATTGTTTTAACATTGCATCTTCTACTACTATTCAAACAACTCTTCTTTTAGTAAATGTTCTTTTAATAATAATCTTTTAGTAAATCTTCTAGCATCTTTAATAAATAGATTATGAAGTCTTTCATTTACCAGGAAGACAGAAGATGGCAGAAAAAAATGACAGAGAAGGAAGTTTAATAGTTAAAATGTTTTTTTTAGCAGGTTTCAAAGGTTCAGAATTGAATGTGGGTGCCATTTTGTGCACTGGTAATTGCTAATGGCAATCTTCTCTGACCACTTGCATACAGCCCTTGAATTCATCCCAGACATATAAAATCTAAACTAGCAAATACCCATTTCCCTCAACAGACTTCAAAAAGAAGAGTAGCAGAAGGTAGATCACGTGGTCACAGAGTTCAAGTGTTTGCTCTAAAAAATAAAGCAAAATAACACTCATTCCCCTTCCCCCCCAATTTACCACTGTCACCTCATTCCCAACACATCCCTTTGCTTGCTCAAGGAATCCTGCAGCACCTCATGCAAACTGGAACACACTTCTAAACGACTAAGTGGACAAAGCTGAACCTGAAAAAAATAACACTCAGGGTGGCAGTGAACTTCTGTGGAGTCAGCAGAGTATGAAAATTTACAACCTAATTGAAAACAAAATTACACAGTATTCCAGTTTTTACTTAAACTTCTGTAATTGAAATTTTATAGTTCAGGTGTTTTTCCTATGTTCTACATAAAAATCAGTCATTTCTTTAAAGAGAATTTTATTTTTAAAATCTAGCAAGTAAAGATACAGAAAGAAATGTAACATTTTTAATTCAGGTACCATGATGCTTTACTCTTACCCAAGGTTCATATTATTTTTAAATAAGACTGTGTTTAAATTTTGGGTTGGTAAAAAACCTCCTACTTTATATGGATCATTTCTTGTCAGGACAAATGGCCTCCTTAAGGCCCCTTATGTGTTCGCTGATGTACAGCCTTAATTAAAAATATGACCTAAATATCTTTAAACCGGTTAACAATTCCATACCTACAGAAAATGAAGGAAAAGGATTAAGGGAAGTTAAAAAAAAGATTGCTTATTCATGGAATATGGGCATTATTCATAGACAAAGACAATAATATGTGAAAGACTGAAAGTATGTTACAAGTCTTCTCAAGAAAATAACATTTATTGCCTTTCAAATATGACATATTCTAGTCATTCTGTGCTTATTTGTTTAAGAAGGTTTTAAAATCAAATTTTCAGTACTAACAAGAGAAAAGGGCAAGTAAGAATCACTGAAGTGCATGCTAAAAATCTTCTATATATTATGGGCATATAATAGGATTTTTTTCTCTATCACAAGATATTGCAGAGGTGGACAGATAAATTACTGTCTATATTCATAGAATAATAATGAAAAACTACTTTTAAAGGGAAATCCTTTCAGATGTGTAAAACACTGGTGACAGCAGCAATCAACCTAAGAAAAAGCAGTCAGTCCTTGACTGATAGCCTCATTCATTTTTATGATGAATTATGTGTATTACTAGGAAAATAACTGTAAAAAGTTTGTTTAAGAATACTCTGCTTATTCATACAGTACTGTGTAACAATAAAAAAAAATAAATCTGGGTAAAATATCATATGCTCTGGATATAACAGGTAGCTATGAAGCCTTATCACTGAATACTAATATAAATAAATACATAAATTCAATTTAGAAATAAATACATAAATTCAGCTTCCCTAAGGACAGTTGATAGATTCAAAGGATAATAATCTCAAATACTGCTTTTAATTTGAGAATTTGTTTAAAACCTACAACAAATATATGGACTCCAAAATCCCTAAAGTATGTAAAACTAGCTTTCCACAAACTAAAGGGTTAAACATTTTCAATATGGATTAAAACCTCAAAACATTGATAAAATTCTCATTTATGAAGTTGTGGATTTTTTTTTTATTAAGCATTTCCTGATTCAGGATTGTAACAAATTTATTTGTGAGACCTGTTAATGCCGGGCACAGTACTGCCTGTGACCTTCTCTGTATAATGCACCAGAAGAAGGTGTTATTAAAGCTATGAATTAGATATTAGTTATATTTATTATTTAATGAATTGTAAGTACTTTCGTTACTTTCCGAGGAAATGAGGAAATTATAATGTCTTTCTCCTCGTAAGAAACCCTCTTTGGGCAACTATCAATTGAGTGTGACTGTAATTGATAACCTGAGCTGATTTTACATTCTGTTACAAATCCAGGTTCAAGAGGTTAATTATGGCCTGGCCACAGCTCATCCGGAAACACGAGGCTGCTTGCTGTATGCCAATTTAATGAAGATGTACTGCATGGATTACAGCAGCTTGCTGACAAACGAGCAGACCTCAACCAGCCCTGCAACAAGCATTAACATTCACTCTGTCAGTTTAACTGTCAATGTCAGGGTTTACAACCCTGTCACTCTTTCATTCAGAAAATGCATTGCTCTGTTTGTCCTTTCAGATACGCTTCACTTTTTTATTCTGTTAAATGCAGGGATCAATAAGAGTGTGCTGAGCCAAAATGTGCTACTGATTAACATACACCAAAATTAAAATGAGGAAGGATCAACACTTTGCTACTTTTTCAGTCACCTTTCTCTCTAACACACTGAATTTAACCGTGCATCAAAGCAGTCTCGGTGTCTGTTAATGACATGCATACACAAGATACACATCTTAAAGACAGCTGAAAATTAGCATAACAAACCACTGACAAGGCAGGCAATGATATAACAAGCACTACATGATAAATGAATAGTTAATTTAATCCAAATGCCAAAAAAGTATATACCACACATCAAATGCAGTTTCTAGCGCAGCAGAAAGAGGCTTACAACTCAAAAAAGATCTAAAGTGACAGGGCAGAAAAACCACCAAACCAAACATCTCACTTAGCACTACAGTAACTGTACCAAATCTCACACTTCCAGCCGCACATCCAAAAAAAGATGGAAGCAGAGATTTACTGCCAATACACAGCACACTTTTTTCAGTCTGTCTTTCCTTGCCAAGTGAAGATGAGGCAATACAGTAATCTCAGTGAGATCCTTAGTGTCACAATTACCTGCTGGAGCGCACTAGAGAACAGTAACAGTATTTTCAAACTTAACTTGACTTATATTACAGAGCACAGATTAATAAAATCCTCTTTTGACCAACTGCATTGTGCTCCTTATGCAAAAGGCAATCATTGACAGTAGCTCAGAAAGTAAAATAGGCAGTGAAAAATAAAGCCAGATGGGATGTTCCATCTGCAGAAACACAACCACCTTCTGAAGAACTCCACCCTTCTTTTTCTCTCCAACCTGAAAATCTTTGAGTTAGAGATTATTTTCAAGTTTCATTTTCAGACAGCTAACGGAGACAAAAATCTCACTACATTAACTTCTATGTGATTCAACTGTTATAAAGAATGGTTAAAGTATACAAAACGACCTAAAATATATACAAGGGACCTTGTAGATGCCGAGCACATTTTCTTACCCATACAGGGAACCATGCCACTTAATCCTTTTATAAATCGCTCAAACTTCATTTTAAAATCTGCTCATAATTTTCCCTCCATAATTCCCCCCCTGGGAGGCTGTTCTGGAACCTTAATCCTTAGATGAGTAGAAACCAGTTTTGAATTTCTAGCCAAAGGTTATTGATAGCCATATCCATTTGCTGCTGTGCCAACAGCATCCTTAGTTTAAAAAGCTCTTTCCCCCCCCCGCATTTTCAGGCCTATCCCTTCCCCCCCCCCCCCCCCCGCCAGCTCCGTGACCATCAGTCACATCCCATCTCAGCACACATTTCCAGGGCTAACCAATGCAGCGAGATGAGGTCTCCGGTCCATGCATAGAGCCTTTCTGCACATCCCTTCTGTTCTGAAGGAATCTCCCTCCAACAGATGTAACTGCGGTTATGACAGAATCTTTCACATTCCATACAAAGGTGGTTAATGCTCTCACATTTGTTACTTCACATTTGCAAGGGGACAGAAAGTCTCAGATAACAAATTGCTATAGCTCAGGTGCTGAGCAATCAAGCCACTAGAACACGATCTTTTGTCATCATGTCACTATTATAAAGATAAGCCAAAGAAGAAGTCCAAACCTCCAGGCTAAAGGAAGTGAATTTTTTAAGACAACATAATCTTCATAAATGGATTTTTAAAAAAATAATTTAAAAAATGAAGAAAAATAAAGTTTGCACCTTACTACTGAGGAGTTCAATGGTTAATCAATCCATAGAAAGTTTATCTTTTATTTATCTTAAATCCATAAGGAATCATCAAAACAGGCTAATAAAAAAATATATATTCAACATTAATATACTGCAGATGTTAAAATGTCAAAAAGTATCTGATGCTGAAACAGAAGTGCTTCTTATCCAGGGAAAACCTCCAAAGCAGTCCAAGTCTCTGGTGGTGAAAGAATCAAGATACCTCTGGCCCAAAATCAAGTATTCATAATTTTCCTCTTAAAATAACATAAAGGAACTAAAGGCAAAAGATCAGCCTGTCTTCATAAAGCAAGAATTCCCTGAATGTATAAAAATCTACTACAATGTAAGGATAGTATGATTATCTACTTAAAAGTGGCAAATCTAGGACATGATCAGTTAAACTATTTAACATCAGCCAAAAAAGCTGGCATATGATAGGCAAATTTCCCTGATCTATGCTTCTTTGATGCATATTATTAGTTATTAAGAATGTGTATTTACATTTAAAGACATCAAAGTAAGCAGAAAATAAGGTTCCAGTCCTGAAGTGTCACTGGTATTTGTTTGTTTAGTTTTATGTTAAATGAAAGCAAGATACGTGCTGCCATCAAAAAACACATTCTGGAACATATGTAAGTATCTGTCTATAGAACTTGCTCTAAGGAAGATCTTCCTTCTTTTCCATTCACTGTTCTCAAATTTAGGTACCCTGCAATACATTGACTGGCTAACGAGACAACAGAAGCACTCACTGCACACACACACTCTTCAAGCAAGTAAATAATTCCATAGATTTCAGGAGGACTACAGAGTGCTTAAAAATAAGCCCACGATTAAGGAGTTCGCTGACAGAGGTGAGATTTCTCAGCACCCCACTCTATAGCATCCAGCTATATTACAGCTCCACCACTGTGCAACACATGGGAAAGCACAAAGCCAAACGCGATGCAGGCAGAGACCGAGTGGCTGCTGCACAAGAAACAAGGAGGAACTGCTTGAAATGTTTTTTGCCACTCTGGACTCAATACGGCTAATCAATTGAGATAAACTACTGAAAATATTCCATTGGCTCGTATGTAATAACTCCAGTTTAATAATCATTGAACACAGTTGTAGCCAAAGTACTGCAATCTTAAATCAAAGATCACTTCATATCAGGAGGTCTTAAGGGACGGTTTTGTCTAAGAGTATATGTGGCGTGCTTAGACATTAGCATAAAACTACAGTTGCTACAGTTATTTTCAATATAAAAGGTTGTCTACAAATCAAAATTAAATCCCCTTCACTTTATTCAGAGTAAATGGCTGCAAAAGGATGCAAACAAATTAACTGAAAGCTTGAAAGTCAAGTTCTCAATTACTATTTAACAGCAACTTTACTATATTTGAATATAATTTACTGTATACTTTGCTGGTTTAAGATGGAATCCAATACAGTATAATAAAGCCCAAATAGCACAACAAATGATTGATGATGATGATGATGCAAATGTATGAATACTTGGGTCGGAATAGTGCTGTTTGTGGATACATTGCTAAATACTGTACCATCCCGGAGTCTAATAAATCATTCATGAAAAGCCAAACTATACACTTGCTGTGCAACTGCTCAAAACCTGCATTGTTTCTAAACGACTGCTGATGCAATGACTTTAGAGGAGCTTTTATTCTTGGTTATTAAAAGAAGTTGAGAACTCTCACTTAAATAAAACTATTTCTATTGACATGGGGAAAACAGCTAAAGTTGAAAAAGTTATAAACAGAGGCCACTGTAATGACAGAATAAAGGCATGAGTTTATCAGTTTAAAGATCATTAAATACACATAAGAGTATGTTGCTGACCTACACCATCCGTTAATTAGCAATGTTACACAGTAGCACCGCACTTATATGTGTAAAAACACAAAACATCTGCATTATCATAGAGAGACATATATAACATCATCTTTATAATAATGATGAAGTGCTCTATGCAGAGTGTTCTATTTGCTGCGGTGATTCATTGTGCTAGGGGAAAAAAATGCTGACACTTTGAGAAGATATTTTCCCGTAAAAGGTTGAAGTCCTTAAGCAGCAAAAAACACCAACGTCCATCATCTTTAAACTCTATTGATTTCTGGTGAAGATTTAAAAGGCTGTTTACTTATTTCCCATCATTTCTGTCAGAGCTGTAACAGTTCTCTTCCCACTGAATAAACCTCTCATGATCCTCTTGGTGATTAAGGTCAGACAAAATGTCAAACTCCTAATGCTAAGTGCTTTCACATTAAAAATTAATACCAAATCACCAAGTAAAATCCAAACAAGAAGTCAGACATGTAAACAGTACACAATAAGGGTAATACTGACCATTACAAAAAAGAGCTATAATGCATACATGAAAAAACATTTGGCAACAGGTAAGAGCACATTCTTTCACTTTTGCATCTTTGACCTCCTTTCTTATTTTAGAGTTATTGTACTATGTTTGACACAATCCTTTTAAAAATCCTTTTTCCATTAAAGCTTGCAGTCGCCTCCTCTATTTACCCCCAAATGCCATTTACTATATGACTGAAGTATTACAAGGATTGTTATTATTTTATTCTGAACTTCATCCAGGAAGCAAGTACTATTTTTACAGCTGCTGCTAAATGCAAAGCCAGTGTACAGGTAACCAAGATATCCAAAGGTCCCCCTAAACCAAAATCAAATTAACTGCTAATTATAATATACAGTACTTTAAACTAGAGAGCATGGCACGCCTGAATATACACTTACTGAAGACAGCTCTGAAAGAGGCTTCCTCTGGCTTTCTATCCAGCCTGCTGCCACTTCAGGCAACCCGACCATATTACTTCATTCATAAACTTACCAAGTTCAATTCTAAAACTAATTACTTTCTTCAACCTTTTAAACAGTTACTCATATCCTGAGGAAAAGCACGAAACCAACGTGTGTAGAGTCAAACTTCCAGGGTGACTAGAAGCCTGCAAGTAATGATATAATAAACCGTGAAGGTAAATCTTAAATAAGGTACAAAGATGGCCAAGGGTGAAAAATACTAGTTTTGTATAACTAACTGTGAGTTTATTTAAGGAGGTAACTTTAAAGTTTTGGTTCAGCTTGCCAATCTAAGTAAGTACAAAAATTGCTCTAGTTTAGAATCCAGTAACAACACAAATGAACTATTCACAGGTGTCAGGATGAGGAAAGAATGCCTTTATTTGTAGCGGGTTCTAAATGACAGAACTTTAGCCATTTCTGCTTCTGTAATGTTGTCTGTAAGCGGTAAAGGACTGCTCAGCCTTGTCATCTTTGAGTTGATCTGCCAAGCACCTACACAGTATTCCCAGTTTGGAGTCAAAATAGCTCAATTTATTTATGCATGCTTCTTACCTATGTGACCATGCATTTATTCTGTGCACCTGCCTAGATATTGATGAAGCAAATAACAGTGCCGCCCATGGATTTGTTAAGCTCTTAGAAGAGTTAGCTCATTTATCAGCAAGAACAACTGATTTAAGACCAGCTCTTGTGAAAGCTGTGCTACATAACCAATGGCTACCTAACACTGCCTGCAGTTTTTCTGTCCTGAATGATGATAGGAGGTATGACACGGCATCATATGGCAGAAAAAGAGGGATGATTCTGTGACAGGTTTTACTATCAAGCTAGGAATATCAATAAAATGTAATTAGTTTTCACCACAGATCATTAAAAATCACAAAGCATAGTAGAACCAAAGTTGTTACTCTCATTAATAACCAACTGGTTAGCTTTTAAATTCAAACTAACTACAAAGGGAATTATAATTTGTTATTAACCTTGCTCCCTCCCATAAGACTCTGATGTGAAAAGAGATGTCCAGGAAGGGTCACAATCCTTGACTGCAAAATACAACATGAACATAAGTTGTTCACTTCGTGTGCTTTTTTTAGCAGACAGGCAAGCAAGGAAGATTATTAGACACGCTTATGGCCTGGCAGTGATACAACAGAGAAAGAGAAAATGGAGAACCCGTAAAAGCGGCATTAGTTCTGTGATATATTTAACAAGGACTTTTGTGTTGTTCTTGAGAAGCACGAGTACCACAACTCTACCTAAAAAACTCTGTAGCTGAAACTATCAGAATAAAAAAACAAACAAACAAACAAAATCCCTTAAAAAAAAAAAAATCACCCTTACTTTTGCTATACATTATTAATGATACATTAACTGGAAGACCAACAGAACATGCAATTTTCTACACTATTATTCCACTACACACAGTATGGGTGATTAAACATTCAGATTTCAAATATTTAGTCTATAGCATACCTTAAGAATTTATCAGTCAGAGAAGGGAAGCATGCTTATGAGAACACCGAATATGGTAATGACAGCACTTAACCAGAGCTAAGCATATTACACATATCTCTTCATTATTTCAACCTCAAACAAACTTATCTGCAAATTGTATTTGCCCTTGCTTCAATTTTAAACATTATAAAATACAAGTTTAATATAATTTTAAAATAATTAATGGAGTTATTTTAGATCTTTCAAGCTCACTTCCTACATTAGTGTGATACTGTTTAATATTTCTTAAATACTCATTTCAGATACCAACACTTAAATGCTGTAGGACAAATCCTGCATTTCTGATCCAAATATATTTTTTTTAATGTTTATACTTGTTCTCTTTTTTTATTAAAAATTAGTAACTATCCTGAATTTTAAAGGCTTTAAAAAAAAGTCAAAGAAACTTTATTTCCTGCCTTTAAAGCACAAATTTATATACAACAGCATTTGGTGTTTGTTTTAGAAGGAATGTAATTGCCTAATGAAATAACGATTTACGTATGAAAATGTTATAGTTTACAAAAAAAAAAGAAATTATTGCTAAGAATTTTTAAAATTACAAATATGAGTTGGAACTGCTATAAAACTTGCTACACTCTTGTCCTTGGGGTCCTTACCTTCTGTGACTGGCCAGTGCATTGGCTATGATCCCTATCTCAGGATCATTTGGTTGTATTTGCAAATCAATGAGTGTTTAAATATTACATGTATAAATAACCCACTTCAAATGAGATAACCTCTCTGTACAGTGGTCCTTTCTTGCTCTCCTTTCCATCCATCATCCTTGTTTGCATAATGGCAGGGATGGAAAAAGAACAGCAGAGGACACTTCAACACAGCACAACTCACACTCTAGCAGTTGAAGCACCCACTTCCCAGATATGGGATGTAGACCTGACCTCACCAAGATTCCCACAAACTAAAGAGTGGCCTGCCACTGCCTGAGGGACATACAGCGGGACGTACACCAGTGGGGAAAAGGAACAAAGATTAGTGCATCAAAATTAGCACACACTTGATGTTGATATTATAAAGAAATCAACCCAAAGTTTAGAAAATGTAATGGTCAATTCCTTCCAAATTCAGAGGAACAAATTCTGTTGATGTGAGAAGATCAGAAAGGTTTAGCTCTGGACCCCCAAAACTAGCACAGAATTTCCCTAGCTCCTGTGGTGTGAGAAAGTCTCCCATCATGAAATCATGCCATGTTACAGAAGCTCCCAGTATCCCCAAGTGAAAATGCTGGCTCAACCTTAAGGTAGTTGTGAGATTCTCACTGTCTTTAACTAGATTTAACTGATAACGTTTGAGCCTTTAGTGTCCAGGGACATGCTAGACATTACTTTTTAAGGTTATCAATCTGCCATATTCTAGATCTCACTCTCAGAATCCTCTTTGAGACTCACAGCGGGTCATACTAGTGACGAGGGCATATATACCTGCTAAAGAACTATCTTCTGACTCTCTACCCACCTAAAGATAAAGTAGCCATCTATCAGAGACAATTAATGAGAATGTTAATACATAATAGCAAACTTTTTGCTTGACACTGTTTCTGCTCCAAAGATACTCCAAACTTGCCCACTTTGGAGTAGTTTTTCTGTCACTCAAGTAGGTGAGACAGGACAGACATCTTCATAGCAGAACTTGACGCACATAAATCCTTACTTTTCAAAGGCAGAGCATAAACCTACATTCAACAACTATACACAGACAAAACAAAAAAAGATGTTCCTTATTTTGTCACTAGATTTTCTGCTATCTGTATTTTCCCACACTGTCTAAAGAAAACTAAGATAACGGACTGTCTAAATGAAAACTTCATGTGTGCGAAGAACAATAAACCAGATTCATTTCTGCTTTTAGAAGCCTGAAATTAATCACGAAGGAATATAATTAAGAACACCTAAATTACTCTTCACTAATAATGTTTTGCTTTCCATACTTACTCAGCTTCAAACAACAGCCCTCTCATGTGCATTTTATATTAAAATCTTTTAAACCTTCTACAGATGTTTTGAAACTTTTTTTTTTAGGTAAAGAGGAAATTATTTAGACTAAATTAACTGGAAGTCTTTTAAACCAGCTCTTCCTAGTTTGAATATGCAGATTTTCATCTACTAATGCAGTTGAGCAAGTACTTAACCTTTGAAAACAGTGGGATTTAGCTGTGTTTGTATTTTCTATTCTACATGGGTAATCTACTGATCTGAACTTCAGGGAGCTATGTTACTCAGGGGTTTATGTTTAGCTTGATCCTGCCTCTAAGGAAAAGGAGGTGATTTTTACTTCACTTGCCAAACATTCTAGAGTCTTGAACCTTATGAACGTTTCTGAAATTGCAATCTTCTTCACATTTCAAAACTCTTTCTATGCCAAGAACTTCATCATCATTTGAATACTTTGAAAACAGAAATATGTTTTTCAGAGGAGAGTCAGCTATGAGTATTACAGAACTGTTAAAATGGTTTAAGTTATATATTCTAATTAGTGTGGCAGAGCTAATACAAATTATGTTTACAGACTAACAATAATAAAATTGAAGTACTAGTTAAATATCTAAAATAATTAAAGGAACCATTTTTAGTCTGGCATAATTAGCTAATTCACTTTACAAGCATTTATTAAAATGAATTCACATGTTATATTCCATAGGTAGTTACACAATACTGTTTATACAGAAAAAATATAATGAACCAAACTCTTTGTATCCAGCCCTCCACAATTAAAACGAAGACTCCCCAAGTAATATCAATCTAGGATAGACTAATTAAGTTTGGTTTGATAACCATTCATTTCTTCTATTGCCTCTGAGCAAATTGTTTATTAGAGAAAGTTATTTTACACAAATCAAATCAAACTGGGTAAACCATTATATTTGAGAGAAACCTTAGCCATCAGTCAATTAATCCATCATTTTCTCCAGACACTTTTGTTTAACGAGCAGATCATATTATCAACAATTTAGATATTCTATGATTCAATTATGACAGAAAATTTATTGACAGCTTCTCTAATACTTTTGTCATGAATAAATATTAAATGTTCTCCACTTTTGATGAGTAAACCAAATGCAATCATGTGTTAAATCTAATAGTCAAAACCTGAGTGATACTTGAAAATGAAATGTTTAGAAATTATTTTAAGCCAAAATATGTTAAATTATTAAATAAACCAAACGTACCTCACAATTCCTAAGAAATGTGCAAACAAGTTATTTGGTTTCCACTAGCTGGTGAAAACACACATATAAAAATATTGGCAAATATGTATGAAGAGATTTAACATAAAAAAAATAAACGGCTTCATGTAGTGTTCCATAAACCAAAAGACATTATTATGCAAAAATGGTATTACCAAAAGGTAAAGTTCTGCAACTACACAAAAGAACTGCTTAAAAGTTAATTGAAATTGATTCTTCACACCTAATATGATACTTGCTCTTTGGAATCACCTCTATTAAAAAAACAGTTGGTGAGAATTTGTAATTACAGCCGTCTTAAACTCAAGAAAAGAATATTACCCAAGAAAGATTACTCTCAGAATATTCAAACCTCCTGACAGACATCTCTCTTTGAAGAAATAAGATACTGACTCATTTACAAGTGAGTAACCGATTCATGATGAAAGGACCAGAGGACAATGGAAAAGCTATCTAAACTAATGTCCATTAAAGAGATAATGGAATTACGCAAACTTCTATCAATATATTAGAACATCATTATTACTTCAAAGTATTTTTCCTTGAGACAAGGAAGTTGATATTACAATGAAGGGACTTTAAGTAGGTTTACAGCTACAAAGGAAAAGTACTGAAGCTGAGTATCAGAGGGGACAGTATCCACATAATGAAAAGAGAGCACACACTCATTTTCCGTCAGCATCTGAACACTAAAAACTGCTTAACAGCCAATAAAGGAAAGAAGTGTTCACAGGAACCTCAGACAAAAGCTCTTCTTCAGATTTCCCAGGTCTAACGGATTCTATTCATAAGAAGCAAGCATGGTTTTGTATGGAGATTCCGTATCAGCAATATGCTGTGACCATCTCTTAACCTGGAATGCTCCTACTGTATACATCCTAGTTAAAAATATCCTCAAGATGTGCTTATGGTCAAGCATCTATAAAATACCACAAACCCATCATTTCCTCCTCTGTCCCCACCTCTTTCTATTTGGGTTGTATATAATAATGTACTGCGGTTTACAGACATTACCTCTACTTCTTTAAGAACTAAAAGGATATTATCAATTTATGCCAAATGGAAGCAAAAGAAAGGTCAAATGTACTTTATTAAAAAGCACGTATTTCCAAAACCCCTGGCAAAAGTGATTTCACATCAAGTCACTCGCTGCCTCTCAGTAATTGCATACTCTACACTGATGGTTTCACTGGTACCTATTAAGTCCAGAAGCTACCAGGCAGAAATACAAAATATTACTATTCTTTTATGTTCTGAAGCTTCGGTTGTCAGGAACATAGCTGGACATTAATCTACACCAAATGTACTGTTTCACAGAACTCAACAGGACTCTTCAGGTACTTAAAGGCTTTTACTTCCATCTAAGTACCCAAGTCCTGCCACATCAGTGCTGTAGCATACTTTATAGAAAATGGGCATCTCAAGAATTTTATTGGCAATAGCTGCTCAGCTGTGATGCATCCAACAGGAAGAACTGCTTAAGCTCTTTCAATGTAACTCCCACACTAAGAACTGTTGCTTTAACTGGTAATTAAAATTATTTGTAATTAAAATTACAAAGAAAGTTATTAAATGAGTGAATGTAGCTTAAAAATTCCTTTCTGACAGCTGCACGTGTGCCTGAGACTAGTAGGACAATATATATAAATAGTAAAGAAGAATGAATGAGCGATCAACGTGTTTTATCAGAAGCCCGCACGCTCCAAGACGGCCACATCTACAGTAGCTCCCACTTGCCTTCTTGCACGGACACTAGCAGTTATGCAATCAGGACCAAAAGCCAGTCCTAAAAAGACTCCAATGACTACGCAGCCATAAAAAATGGCAAGGACAATGCAAGTGAGATAGGGAAAAAAGGCAGAATTACATTTTCAGCAGTAGAGTGGCCTTGTATCAACTTACGTGGACCATGACACTGTCCTGTCAAACTTCATTAAGCATGATTCCTGGAGCTGTTACACCTACATTGATTCCCTGTCCAACAAATCCTATTCCTACCATAGGTGCACTTGGAGCACAAAACGAGCTTTTTAGTCAAATCAGACCACTTGCCAGTGCCCAGAAATCCCTGCAGTGTATGGTCCACGTATGTGTCTCACTGCAATTGTAAATATAGCCTGTTGTAGGTATTTTTCCTTTGATAAACATATAGTATCTACAGGATTAAACTTATACTCTGACTGCTGCATGTGTGACAAGACTATTTAATGCAAAGTATGTCCCACATCATTTCACTGAGTGCAAGAGATAAATGAGCTTAGAAAGGGAATACAGACAAGGAGTAAGTATGTATTTGGATTGTGCACCTCCAAGATTCCTTTTACTAGTAATTTTTTTTTTTAAATAATAATTCAGATGGATATTCATACAGTGAAGAAAAAGCAAGTAATAACACAGAGATTCATATTTATGTTACAGAAAGCTGTAGGTAGCTGCTCAGTAGATGAGAAGAATGAAGAAACTTTTCTGTGTGGACACAAATGTAGATTTATCTCTGGAGGAAAGCATTGGGATAAATGGACACGGCTTCATTTTGATAGCCTCTGAGAAGTTTTAACCCTGCCTGTTACCCTTCTCAGCAGTGCCTGCATAGAGATAACCAAGCCCTACAGAGCTCCTCTCCCAACACTGCAGCATCCAAATGCTTACAACCTTTGCTCATCCAAAAAATCAGCTACTGACAACTTCCAGGAGCAGCGTGTTTCTACCTCCCTAAAATGAGAAACAACATTTTGCTGTAAGATTCTAAGAAGTCTAGAAGGGAAGAATCAAATATTGATGAAAGACAACATAGACTGCAGCACAAATTTAGAGGGGGTGAAGATTCAGATCCTCCCGAGGAGGCTAGTAACAAGGATGTTACAACATCACTGAAGGATGCTGACACCTTGTCACTGTAACAGCCCATGATGTCTTTTGCTCTTTCAGAACCTATCTTTGAAATTTCATGGTAACAAATGAGTATGACAAAAAGCTTCGCTCCCTGAATGTCTCATGACAGGAAGGCCTAAGTACCAGTCACCAGTAAAATGGAGGATGGAAATTAATTTTGCTTGTTGACCTTGTGATGCCAAGCCAAACAGGTGAAAAAACATCCATTCAGAACTCATTCAGTTCTGCATATCTGATGGGACAAATGATAATAAAGCTCCTGGATGAGTGAGCAAGTACTAGCACTGCCCAGTGAAGTGAATTTTACACCTCATTTAGATGATTCCTCCAAAATTAGTATCATAGATACTGCTTTTAGTAATAGTTACTAGAATAGACATACCTACTGCTACCTGAAAACACAAACAGGAGTTGAGAGCTCACAAGTGAGCTCCTGAGATCCCAGCTGAGCTACAACAGGGTAAACTTCAAGATTTATCATCAGTCAGTAGCTAATTATTCAACCTCTGTAATAAAATAAAACTACCAGACACCAAATCTCACTCCCTGACCATGCAGGGGCATATGGTCATTCTTTTTTGTTTTCTTTTGGTGTTAAGGATCCATTGTCTCTCACTGTACACTTGACTATAAACTCTAAAAATCAGTAATTACATTTTCACTACAGCCAGTAACACCCATTGTTAAAGCACAGCATGTTTCTACATACCTTCTCCAAATAAGGCTGATACATACGCACACTAATAGTTTGGTACCTGAATGCAACCAAGATTGTAGCCACTACTGAAACGCAAGTAACTGATCATGAAAAAGTGACTACCAAGCCTAGTCAGAATCAATCCTGTAATGAAGTATCATAAAGTCTATGGAAAAAAAAAAAACAAACAAAACAGATCCAAGATTATGAATGAGTCATCTCAAATGTCACTTCAAGTACACTGAAAACATGTATCACAAAAGGACTTCACTGTGAAAGCTGCAGGAGAAAGTGAGTGCAAGAAAGCAAGAACATGGCAACAGCAGTGCAAGAGAGTGAGCAGGTGAGCGGGCCTGAAATATCTCCAGAGGATGATACAAAATTTCTTTTGGAGACATAGTTCTACCTCCATTGAGTTTTTGGGATTAACACGGGGTGGCCTACAGGCCTAAATTCACTCCACAAAGTTTAGAAAATTAACTTAATTTTCTAAAATATAAACTTTTCTTGTAGCTGGAGAAAGTAACACCTTGAGCCTACGCTGTGACTCCTGGTGTTTTACTGTAAGGCCCCAGTCTCATCACAAGAGACTGTTAAATTCCTGAAGTCCAAATTCCGTGTTTTCTCCTCTTTTAAGATCAAGATATCATAAATTCTTTCACTACAGCTCCTACAATTCCTGATGTATACTTTGCCTCTCTCTGCTTGGAGAACTTAAACACTTCCTAACAGCTGACGGCTGTTGATGTGGCTTTTGTTTCATTTCAGCACAATCCAATAGAAGTGTGCATTGCTATGGATGTCCTGTTGCCCACCCCCCCACCACACCAAGGGAGCTTCAAAAGCTCTCAATCTGTCTCTGGAGTTGAATGTTGCAGTGCAGTTCCTGGGTTTTAAATACTTAAATATAAAAGAAGGCCTATATGAAATATGAAAAGTGTATGATTCATGAAATAAGGAAACAGTAACTCAATCATAACAAATATATCTGACCTTTAAAGTAGTAACAACAAACATTAAAAACACTCAAGTCCTTCTTTGCTGCTAAGTTTATTTTCCTCCTAAGTTGTGCCCCATTATGCTACAATAATCCTTCATTATTCCAGTACAATAACATACTGCCTATCGTCTACCTATAGTTGTCTGGTGTCTATTTAGTTTTATAGCAAGCAAGCAATTTGAGAATATGGTAATAAAGCCTCAATCACAGTAATGATGTATGATGGGCTGTAATTTCTGTGTGCTAATGGTTTACAAACAGTATCACAATGATGACGGGAATCTCATTGATTCATTATATGAGTGCAGTAATATCAAAATGACTTAATATAGATCACTATTTACTCATGCACATACTGATAACAACCTCTATATATTTCTATATACAGATATATAGAAATAAAATTAGTATTAGTCTTTCCACATAAAAGTTCACACGGCACAAAACATTTTGTGTTGAGTTTCCTAAATCAATGTTTAAAGTTGAAATTACTGCATTGAACGGGTTCTTTGAAAAGCAACCCATTGATTTTAATCTGCTTGAAGCAATCAATTACTCCCTGTCCTCTTTATTCCAAACTGTAATGAAAACTAAACTGCGTTGTCTTGAAAACTAAATGTGAAGATGATCATAAACAGAATTTAAACTCCATGGATTATTCATATCTACCCATTTAGATTTGCCATTTCCATTATGAGTACATTTGCCATGAGCATTTAATGGACATCTAAAAGGGAATTCATTAAAGCAGGAGCTGTTGGCAGCACTTATGGGCTTCAGACTGCTTTATGTTTGCCTTTAATAGCTCACTATTATAAAAGTGATATATTGTGTTCATCCCATTAGTAGTTTGCAGAAAGGTCTGTAAGACATAACAAATCCTTTTGAGTATTGTCAGAATCAAAACTAAATCACAGGGTTTTTTTTTTCAAGCAGCATATTACGACCCCAACAATGGACCATTTTAGGTCATCTAAACTTTGATGATCTTAGCCAAGTAAGAATTTAATGACCCTATAGACTGTTTGTTCTTTTTTAATGAAACACTCATGAATTATTAATGATGTCTCAAATGCACAGATTTTTAAAAACATGTCATAACTATTAAGGTTAAGCATGCTTAAAAATGAAACATGCTTTCTCAAAAGTGTTTTCTCACTTATTTTGGGCCAAAGCAGTATCAAGACAAATAGGACGCTTAATGCCATTGACCTGTCAGGGCAGACACCAAAGAGCCAGCAGCGTCCACCCACCTGCTTTGCTTCCCTTCCCTCCTGGCCCGCCAGAGAGGAGCAGACTGAATGTATTTGCACAAGGTACTTGCTCACTGGCAAATGGAGAACAAAGTTGAACTGCCTCATTATCAGCTGCTGAGAGTAATGCAAGGTTCATGACAGAAACACCCCTACATATCAGAGCTCAATTCTAGATGCCTCTAGAAATAACATTGTACAGTTTACCATCTAAGTATATTCAAGCTGTAGTCTGTATGTAAGTGTTACTGTGATTAAATCTTTATAGAATACAAAACAAACAAGTATTTGATTATTCCCAGCTTGTTCCTCAGAACCATTACCATCACCAGTCCATCACACTGAATACAATTCTGTTTGTTAACTTGTGCTCCCTCTGCTGACCTTCTAGCTGTAAGACATATTAGATATTCCCCAAAAGATGCTATTTATTTATTTGTAAAGAAAATGGTGGATTTCACAACATGAAGATTAAAACTCTCTATATTAAAGGGGATTATTACCACAAGTATTAAAAAAATATAATCATAATCTCTCTGATTCTAGATATTTACTTTGAAAAAATATTGACTTCATTTATATCCCAGCTGTTTAGGGGAACACCTTTGCTCCTGAGCTTCAAAGCGTACTGGCAGCTTTACAAAGCAGTCCTGGTGCTACACTGGATTTAGCCACCATACTCAGAAAGCACTTACACATAAGGGCTCTAATAAACTGAAGTCAGTTGTAAAACCTGCAATTCTCTTATATGATGAAGACTATCCCACACTTCCAGCCAGCACCTTCTCTAAAAGATAATGATGTTGAGGAAATCACCAGCATTTATCACCTATCAATTAATCTCAGAAGTGATTGACACAGAGCAAATGACTCGACCATGTTCAGAACTCCCTAATAAGCATGAGAAGAATGAAGCCATTAGCATTAGGAAAGAATCCAGAGAAGCAACTGGTCATTCTCACTTTGCTGCATCTCTATTTCCAACCACCGTAATTTACAGTAATTTGAAGGATGGTAAATTAATACATCTCTCCCCAATTCCAAAAGATACATACAGTAATATTCTAATACAAACATCTGCAAGGAAAGATAACTATAGCTATGAGATAGACAGGTAGGAGGAAACACAACTGCTAGTGAATTACTTCTGCTGTGGCTGTTGTCTAGGAAAGACTCTTAAGTTCCCTCCTTCACCTAGAAACAAATTGACTTCAGTGAGTTGGCGTGTGATTATTTTAGATAAATGTTCGTGAAATTGGTATTCTTTTAGAATTCATTGCAAGTACGTGTTCACTTAAACATATAATCAGTTTGAAATGTTTTATACCAACTTCCAAGGGAGCATGGAAGTCTGAAGTGATGAGACAGATACATACGAGCTCTTTGTGTCTGTATTAGACCATTAGAAAACTTGGATTAGGGACTGAAGTCTATAATAAAAGATGGCATTGTCATAACAGCAACAGGAAGCAGTACATCTTATTCTCATGTGAAAGAACAGTAGATTTGGCACAACTCAAGAAGTCTTTGAAGAGCCTCATTTGGATATATGGCTGAACATGAGCAACACTATGTGAGAAAGAATGATGTGCGTGTGCTGCAACTACTACAAGTGCTGGTATTTCTAGTTCATGGAAATTCATCCCCGGTGAATTCACTTTCTGCAAGAAAATTACCACATCTCAAATTCCATTTGGAAAATTATCCAGAGACCTGTATAACCGCAATCATGGTCAGCACAACTAGAAAAAGAAGATATATCTTTTTCAATCCTGATCTCAGTTGAAATCATTGATTTCATAGGATGCTATGAACACCTTCAAAAGAGTCTCATTAGTCAAAATTAACAGAATATTTGGTTCTGTAGAAGACCAGAAGACAGTATATTTAAGGAAGACCATGAAAATTCCTGAACTTCAATATGTTCATATTGTCACTGTATTCAAAATGTTTGCCATGAAAAGGGCTTCCAGCCCAAGATGAATAATACAGTACCAATGGGTTCATTTTCCTTCTCCCGGAGAGAAATATAACATATGGGTGGCCTCTACCACCATGCATTGTTAGGTTCTTTTGATTGTGAGCACCAAAGGCAACCACATCAAAATAAAAATGCTCTCTATCTATTAAGTATTTTCTCAGTTAAAGTTGGAATTTCTAAACTTTAAGATATGAAAAACATTTGGCTTATTTGGAAAAAATCTCTACTGATTTTCCTAATGGCACAATAAAATGGGATGAAAAGTGTAAAATGATCCAGATATTTAGTGGACAAGGCAGCAAAAAAAAAAAAAAAGGAGATCTGATAAACTTCTAACTTTATTCATCATGCAGCATTTTACAATGATGCAGATGTTTTCTTTACTAAGATAATCTTGGACATTTTATCAGGCTACTTACACAAGGCACGTGAAGCCAAGGCCACTCCAAAAAAAAAAAACAAACCAAAACCAACCCTCCCCACCAAAAAAAACAAACGCAACGAAAACCAAACACCAACCAATGGATTAAAGAAAAAAAGAACACAAACCAAAACCAAACCAACCAAACAAAAAACAAAACAAACCCAAACCAACCTAACATAATAAAAACAAACAAAGAAACCAACCAAAACCCCACCTTGATTCAGAAATCTGATGACTTCATCAACCTGGAAATTTTCCAGATCAAAAGAACTGCAAAACTATGGAATCAGCTGAAGACTCATTTATATCTAAATCCCCAAAAGGTTTCTTATACTGTATCCCGGATCTGACTGCTGCTGCTCTGCAGGAAATTGTCCTTAGCAATTCAGCTCCATTGACTTTCTCTCTTCCAGAGTAGAAGTGATGTATGGCTGGTCAGACTGGTTGCTTAGGTGTGACAATAGCTTGATGAAAAGAGACTAGGTTTTCCATACATGCTGCTCTACAAATGCTCATCCTAATTTTTAAAGGATCAGGTAAATACTGAACTTTTAATACAAATACATGTAAATAAGCCTAAAAAGCATGAAGAAAATAATGAATAAATCATCATAGGAATGCAAACTATCCAATCTGTTTAATTATAAAAAGAAAACAGGAATAGCGATATGAGAAGGTAAAAGGAGAAACAGAATGTTCTTTGCAATTCTGGATACCAGAACTTGTGCATATAACAAAATAAGCAGAAAATACTGCAAGACACTGGCATCTTACATTGCAACCTTCAGCACAGCTCCGAAACTGCACTTTTTTGTAAGGTCAAAACCAACTGACCTTCAGGTCACAAAAAGTGGAATTTCGTACTTTATCTACTCCATTACCATATTTGTTTCACATATAAGAATAGAAAATGTCAGTGCATAAAGTGGAAATATTTTTGCTTGGGTTAAATATTTTCTCAGGGGGCAGGGGGGGCTGTAAACAAAAATAATCTTTACAACAAACTGAAGTTAGTGCCTATTTGCCAATTCCTATTTGAGAACACTGCTATACAAATGCATATTCCCCATACAAATCTAAAATAGCAACAATATTCTAAAAGAAACACCTAGAGGATCATTTAGAGGACTCTTTTAGTAATATACTAATTACTAGTAACTAAATAAAGTTCTTAAGTAATTTTGAAGGAGATGCTAAAAAAAATAATAAAAAATAATCAAACAAAACCTGTTATCATCGCTGCCCAGTGCAGACTATGACACGGGATCTAGACTGAATGATGTATAGTCAACAATGATGTATAGTATCAACAAGAGTAATTTAACCTCCTAGGATTTTACTATTTTGTTCTTTTTTGACAGACATACTTATCATGGGTTATTTTGCATATTTTTCCTCCCTGAATTACACAAATATGCAATAAGCAATTTCATAATTAAGTTAAACTTGAGTCATAAAAATTGCTGTAGTCTAATATTAAAGAATTATTCACTCTGCTCTGAACTCTGATGGTTAATTTACTTACTGCAAGGTCTGGGAAATTAATTCATTAAGCTACTTAAATAATGAAGATAGGAGGCCAACATACAGCAACAAAACCAATATATTTTAGATGAGTAAGTCATAAGATAGCCTTTTTTTTCTTCTCCCCAAGATGCCCTATCTGCTGTTTATTCATTCATTCTGAGTTGGTGTGGAATATACAGTACAAGTAGAATGGTGCAGCAATTGGAAGTTAAAGTAGAGAATCTGCTTGAAGTGAAATGGTAACTGAATTATTAAACAAAGAACATAATCAATGTAATAACTACAAACAACATAATATATATATGTGAAGTAGTATTTAGTGACATGGACAGAAAACATAAGTGGTGTCACTATAACCAAGTCACCAAAAGCAAAGCAGAGGCAGGTAAGCCAATAAGCAGACGTGGAAGCAAAATTTGAAACTACTTTTGTAAAACAGAAAAAGGAATTATATTGGACTGTATGAGATAAAAATCACTAAGCAATTTAATAGTTCCTCTGTGCTAGGAAAAAAAAAGAAGCATACTTCCATTCAGAATAAGGTGAAAAAAGCTGAAAGAATGATTCTCTTTAACTTTTATTCCTCTCATCAGCATTCCTAAATCTCAATTTCTGAGACAAGTAAGCAAATGGAAGAAACTGATGGCTATCACTCAACTACCAAGGGAATAGAACAGAAAATTAATTGATTCAAATACTTACAAGTAGTCGCTATCATGCTTATTTTGCATATAAAAACAAAATATGAAAAAAAGGGCATTTCATTCTAGATCCAAACATCTGCATGTGTGGAATGACTTCCAGGTGACTTGTCTAGGTTTACAAATGAACTAGCACCTAACTGCACAGGAAATGTCATGTTCTTCAGTCAGCATCAGTACTAGAAATTTTCAGAAAGCAAATCAATGAACAGACTCAACCTTATTCCCCTTTACAACATACTTGTAACATTATTAGAAAAGTCTGTTCCTTATTCTCTTTTTAGCATGCAAGAGATTTATTTTTTTTTTTATAGTTTAACTGATGTTCTGAAGTGTCTGAAATGTTAACTCTACTACAAGAAAAAACAATCTTGTTCGCATCATTTTGTGACATACTGTATCACTGTTCTGTCAGCATTCTGCTGTTACCACAGCTGCTCTCTCCTCCTGCCACCAGTTCAATTTGTTCTGGGCACTTGCTATTAGAAAAATAGTCTCTTTCAAATCACAAATTATACTCACATCCAAATAACCCAAAAATATATTTGCCAAACACTTAAGAAGTCAATAATTTGTAGTGGAAGTAGGATTAGTTTTTAGGTCTGCAAGTGATGGCGTCAATTCTGAAATGTTTAAATATTAGTTTACAAATACTGCTTATAGCTTAATAGCATCACAGACGTAACTTCACAAAGATATTGGCTCTAGACAGTAATTATATCCTCAGCCTAATGTTGCAGTTAATGGACATACACATTTCAATGATAATTGCAATGCCTGAACATGATAATGTGCCTTTATTAGCAGCTACAAAATAAAGCTCAGTTACAGTCAAGTGCAGAACTGAACTATGCTAATTATTTATTTTTAAGATTGCCTGATTTGTGTTAGAAAAATCTAAAATAAAACAGCAGAGCACTTAAACCAGTGCTTTAATTGCAAACATGATTAAATAATACCTATATAAAGATTCATGCACATTTCAGTTGTCATGAGCAATGAGCCAAAAGATAACAAGCTAGTAAGATAAAGGTGTAGGTAACTGAGCTGCAAATATCCTGCACTAAAAAAAAAAGAAGATATATTTTAAGGATTTGAAGATTTTAAACAGCACTGCAAGAAAAGGAAGAAAACTATAAGTATATAATGTAAAATTTGGGAAAAAAAAGGCAAAGCAAAAATTCCCCAAGCACACACAGAAGAAGAAGTGCTGTACAGAAGAAAAAGCGTATCAATTACTGCTTAAAACAACTGATTAAAATGACAGAATTGAGAATATGGAAAATGAAGACCACTTTATAACTCATTCTGATGACGAAACCAACATTTATGACTCTGCAAAGTTCTTAGTGTTTGCCTTTATGTCCCGATAGGTTCTTTCCTGCACAGAATTTCCAAATAATGGAGAAATTAAAAAAAGAAATTACTAAAAGTAGTTAAAATGCTTTTAAATCACAGTACATTGTGCCAGTTGTTTTAAGTAAGAACTTTTGTCTAGTCCCATGAATTAAAATGCCACAGGTTCTAGCTCACTTGGTTTTGGTTTGTTGTTTTTTGTTTAATTTAAAACCAGAAACCCTAAAAATTCTGCACTAAATACTCAAAGAATCCTTCAAACCATTAGATTTCATCAAAGAAAATTCAATTATTTTTCACATGAAGCAAGTTGGCTGTCAGTGCACAATTCAGAATTAAAATCAACTATACCTTTTTTACAGGCAATAACACAATTAACTTCACTTGGCCCACCTTTAGGGAATTAAATAATTTCAAGTATTAGCTCAGGAATATTTGCTGAAAGTTCTTTCTGCTCATGGCAGGGTAGGAACTATGGGAGAAAACATGAAAGGAGATCTGCCTGAGTAACACCTGCTTGAGTCTATCTTCTCTAGCTCCTAAACTTGCTAGAAGCTACTAAAACAGCGGAGAAATCAAAGCCTCGGAGAGGAGAGAACCAAAGTAACAGATGAAGCAACATTTTTTCTGAGCGCTATAATTAAAAAAAACACCAAACAAACAACAAAAGCAAACAAAAAATACACACACAAAAACCAACCAACCAAAAAAAAACTCCACCAAACAAAAAAACCCTCCACACTGCCAATTCTTCTGTCTAAAAAAGTTGATGAATACTGAACGCTGAGCTTCTCCAAGTCAAACTGGCAACTCTAATCCCATGAAAAGATCTGACACTTCAAAGGATAAGCATCTATGAATTTGAGTAGCTTTGTGGTTGTCTCCATGCTGGAAGACAGATACTTAGTTCAAGAAACATTAAGTGTTCCCCTCTAATTTTTGTTCTTTAAAGCTTTGGAAACAAGATTTTTCTTTAAAGGTAGGACTAAAAGCATCAGGAAATAATTCACAAAATAATACAACTGTGTTTGTTGTCCATTTCAGTCTTATTTTCCCAGCATTTTGATCATACTGAATGCTGAGTGTATGGAAAACATATGAAATCTCTTTGAAATTTAACTCGGTACCTTGCAACTTCTTAAGTTCAGTAGGCAAGCATACCATCTCACTCTATTTTAAAGCTAGAACTGTTTACAAAAGAATCATAAATAAGATTTGTTAGGATGTTTTTATCTGTTCTGCAGTTTTGGAAAAATCCTGCAATACTTTGACCACTTGACATGATAATATCTACTTATTTTGATTTCTGTACTAGCTGATATATTCTATTTAGTTCATCATGGTCTAGTAATTGAATTTGGAGGCTTTTATGACCAGCAGCATGCAGAATTTCCCTTCCATCACTTATGTGAAAAAAACACATACCTGTTATGTTTGATAAAATAAACCCAGCTCTGCCTGTGACATTCCTTTCCTGCACAATAAAACCAGAAAGCAAAGTCTACACACTGCCTCAAAAGGAAAATAATTTTGTAACAGCTGGTGAAGCTTTTCATCAGTACCAGATGGAGCCAAGCCCCACAGTAGTCAATCCCTACTTTCTTTTCTTGTGTTAACCGCAAGGAGATTCGACGAGAATTGTGCGATAGCACAAAACAGCATAAAAATGAGATTTGTCCCAATGAAGTGAAAAATACCAATGACAGTATTTTTCTTCTGAATTAACTATTCTTTATTCTTCCTGGAATATGCCATAGAAATAAGTTGTACCCAATTCTCACTATGTTGCTTCCTTAACAAACTCTAAATGTTAAACTTAAATGAGAGGCATTTCATGCAATCTGAAAAATATTCAGTTCAATTAAAAATAATTGATGCATGGTGAAATAATTCTTCCCAAAGCTGCTGTAAAATCTTCAAAAAATAAAGCTACTTAATAATTTTCATCTCCTACAGGCTAGAGAGAAGCATTATTGCATATTAAAAATTGGAGTGTGGTTTTCCCAGAGGTAAAAGAAAGTTATTAAAACAACCTATTTATTGTTGATATAACTATCCATTTGTGCTACACAAAAAGTAACAATTTCAGTACATTAAAAGAAAAGCTAATTAAGGCATAATTAGTATTTTCTATGTTTTGATAATTAAGGGTTAGTTGGCTATTTCTTTTCAAATTTCTATTTGATGTACCCCAACAATGCCTTTAATGAGCAGCTAACACTATTGAATCCCTGATGGCTGAGGAGTTTAGTGACCACTACTACATTACTTTCATTTATCACTGCCTCTTTACCTATAAATTAAAGTAGCCCTGTAGCTATGTTGATCTACTTTATATCAATTTCTTCATCCATATCAGCTGAATATGTATGGCATTAACCTCATTTACCAGTTTGGAAAAGCTGAATTAAAATGAGATCTAATTTCTAGTGCACAGAACAATTTCCAAACTGCCTGCTAATTTCCAGCACCTGTCAGCGCTGTGATCTTCACCTCACTGTAATGAAATCAAACAGTGTATGTATTTTACAGCTCAGAAAATGATAATCATTCATAAGGGTTAAGATATCATAAATCATGAAGACGCTTGGACCCAGATTCTCTTCTCAGACACACATATCAATGCCTTTACTTGCAAAGAATTCCCACTCAAGTCAGGACTGCTGCAGATCTCTGGGTCCTGTATTATGCAGAGTGCAAAGTAGGCACAGGCTGCATAACTATGGGGTTTTCTTAGGCTTTTTTTTTGTTTGTTTTTTTTTTTTGGCCAGGTCATGCTTCTGTGTCTACAGGCAATATAATCAATGAAATATATATACCCTAAAGAAATATCAAACAAACTTAAGTGAAAAGAATACGCATCCCACATTAGAAGCCGAGCCTGTGTTCGGTGGTTATACAACAGGCGGGTTTTGCTTTCAGCTACTGCAAACATACAGCAAGGAAATTATATTTTTTTCTCCTCTCTAAACAAGCTGTAGTCTAAATTCTAAACCCTTCAGATATCTTTTTTATCATAATTCAGATCTAACTCATGTCACAATTTAAAAGCTGTAGAAACACATACAGATGCAAACCTAAATGTTAATACAGCAACTTCTTTATATTGACGATGTAAGCAAATAAAATACATGCAGGATGCATTAAGAAATCCCATTGCACCCACCCCACTTTATCATCATGCTTCACCCTGTATTTCTAAAGGCTTTTTGCAAAACTTTAATCCATACTCCTACTTCCTTCTTCACTCTCACCTGCCCTAGATTGAAAACCAGACCAGATTCCTCAAAACACCCACAGAAGGTGACAGTTCATCTCTTCATTTGTTCACGAGGTTGTTTACCATAAACAGAGTCAGAATTCTGACTCCTACTTTTCTGCCTTAGGTCCCTATAGCTTTACTCACAGCTGGGGCAGAAGAAAAGCAAGGTTTGCTGGAACACCCTATTGCTAATGACCTGCACCTATGGAGGTCTCCCTGAACCTAGTGCCACCTGATACAGCTTCAAATTACCTCCAGACTTCTCCAAACACACCCGGCACAACTGCTTGATTACAAAGAGCAGAATAGGGAACCATTAACTGCTTCACAGTGGAGCCTAAAAAGTTTAGCTAAATGCGTTTTAACCATTTAATTCTTTTTAACATTCAAAACAAACCACCAACCTTGCAAGCCTAACTGGTTAAGGCTCTCAGTGGGTTTTCTTAAAAATTGCTCTGCTTATAAAAGCTGACAACAGAAGTCCAGACATAAAGCGTAATCAGGCTCTGCTGAAGAGCACAGCTCAGTCTCAAACGCTTGTTATCACTGACATTGTTTGCACCAGCCTCCCCTGCCCTAACATGGGGACAGGTTCCAAGGTCGACCTCTATGGTCCAGACGCAAGTGAACTAAAGGGGCAACTCTAGTTCAAGAGCGCCACATGCTGTAGAGAGCACACATGACAAGTGCAAACCGAAGAGAAAATCCTTCATCTGTTAGGATGCTGAAATGTAAATAAGTGGCATGATAACCTAATTCTAGGCTCTACTTAACACTTACTAATTGCATTAATATTTTTATTGTCATTTCTTTCTCACATATAGCACCACTGTAATCGTCCACTAAATACTTCTATTTTCAATCACAAAATATGTTGACAACTAAAAGCATTCCCCCAAAAAAATGAAGATGCCAAGGAACTAACAATAAAAAGAACTTTCTTTCTGTATGCATTTAATTTTTTTCAAGAGCACACTACTGGAATAACTCTTAATTGCACCTCAAGAAAAAAAGTCTTGTTTATAAAATCATTGTAAACTGTGTAAATAGGAAAAAAATGAATGCTCTTAAAAGTGTCAGGACTTCAGATTATGAAGATGCCTTAATCTTGCTTCAAGTTAAGGATAGAATTATATGTTAACCTCAGAAATGTCAGTAATTAAGTTCACTAAGTCAAATTTCCTGAGATGTATTAATCAGCAAAATTTATTCAACACTTTACAGTTTGATTTACTCTTGGCCATGTGTCACTACTAATTAGGGGAAGTCAGAGAGCCAAATACACCTGCCCATGTCATCAACTGCAGATCCAGCCTCTCCCCAGGGAGTTTGGAGTAGATGCAGTTTGAACCACTCCAGGGAAGGCTACAAACCCTTCCTCTTGATTTTTCCCCTCCTCTTGCTTTTTCCCCTCCTCTAAGGACAAATTTCAAATGTGTCTGGAAGCAAGACAAGGTCCCAGGTAGCAAGTCTTGACTTTTTATCATTCTTTAGCTTAAATTAGTGTCCCAAGTACAAAAATGTTGAAGTATTACCTGCCACAGCAAGGTAAAAACTTGCATTGTAATGTGATGCACCTGCTCATCAAGTGACAACTTTGCTTGTTATAGTCCACAATGAAAAAAGGCAGCTAAAATACATTCTTAGCACTCCCAACTTATTTTTGTCACTTGTCCTAGGAAATGATGCAACCTAGAAGAGATGTCACCAGATAGACAGTCTCTCTAAACTGCAGGCTACCCATGAAAGTCCCACCTGTGGCAGGATAGCTAGGAAGAGATCTTTCTTAGCATGGACAAAGAAGCAAACTCATGTTCTGAGCTGGAAAAGGAGTCAGTCCTCCTGTGCCAACTCCCCATGTTCAAAGATACTGTAATAGCTGTCATTCTTAGTACTCATATTGTTTTGCCTTTTAAGGTGGCATTACTTGAAACATGCAATGCTAAAACAAAATCCTGAAATAACAAAAAAATTCCTTATTGGTGGTTAACGGACATAACACCCACTTCACACTGGGGGGCTCATCTCCTCACTAATCATGCTTTTCACTGGCTAAGCCATAGCAAACAACCATCACTACTTATAACAGTCTTATTATGAAGCATGAGGTTAGACCAGCAGGACTTCTGGTTTATTCTGTACTTTATGGAAGAATGAATTAAGTATATGTGGATGTAAATCAAAAGCCCCCATAGCGTCCTGGGCTGTAAGCACCCGTACTCCATTACTGGTATAGTTACAGCTTTCCTTACATCTTCCTTGCTACAAATTAAGCCAATTACAGTCTTCCCCCGGAGGGCACTGAAAACACCTGATCACTAGTTTTTCTAAACCCCTGACATTCGTGATTTTTGATCCACAAAACTATTTTATTTGCTAAACTAAACTAAATCAGTGCCTTCCATATCTTATTTGTGTTTTCACACTCTTCCAGTTGTCTAGCGTTTTATCAGAAGCGTGGTGCCCAAAAGTGGACATGATATTCCAGATGAATTCCAATCAAAACCCAATATTCAGAAATTAATAAAAAACTGCTAGCACCTGAGACAATATTCCTGCTACTTGAGCCACAAAGATGTATTTTTCTTGTGTGCAGAACCAGCACATGGTGTTGAGTTACCTCTGCTCACACTCCAGTGTTTTCTGAAATAATGCAGCCTGGTCAGAGATCTCCCAGTAGCAGTTGTCAGAAGGACTCTCCATGTCTAAGCATAGTGTTTCACCAGCAATTTAAACTTCCAGGTTATTTCTCCAGCATATGGACTTCTTTCTGAATTCAAATCCTGTCCTTTGTGATCATTTCCTTCCTGCCTAGTGCTGCTTGCAAATATAAATAAATAATTGTATAGTTGTTGATATTGTAAGAATATTGCCAAGGAAACAGCTCATTCAAAACAGCAATGTTTCGTCCAACAACATGTGTTTCATGTCAGGAATCAGATTTCAATGTACTATTCCCGTCCTTACAGCAGTGGCTAACAGCAGCACACTAGAGTAATGCTACAGCTACCACAGACAGAAACTGAGACTACAATTTCAGTGAAGCTCAGCATAGTGCTTTTCCAGCCACTTATTTTCTGCTACCCTGTGCGCATCCAAATCAGCAATATGCCACAAAAAGATGAGACTGTGAAGGCTAAGTCACATCAGCATTAAAACTAAATAGGTATTGATAGAGAAATAGGTACTAATAGTGCTGTTCTGTGCCAGAAAACCCGGCCTAGTATTCAAGAGGAATATAATATATGTTCATTCAAAGGTCTAGCTGATCCAAAAGACAGTATCTTGATGTATTATTTCTGTATTGGAAATGTATTGGTACTAAAAGTATATTACATTATCATGGAAAAGATCGCCAAGGTTTTGCTGTGCTTGCTTAGACAGCAAGCCCCAGTGGACTGTTTAATAAGAATGCATTAATTTACCTAGACAATTTTCTTTTTCTATAATGACTTTGCTTTTATTATATGCACATACTAAAGAATGAGTTAATTAATGAAAAAAAATATGTATTTCTGTAGAAGACTTGTAGAATTTCATTAGACTGTTCAGCCTTCTCTAACCATTGTCTGTTTTTTGTATGCAACCATATGATCAAATAAAGAAATACTCTCAAAAATTATTTCAATATGGCTGAAACACGTGGAATTTCTGTTATCTGTTCTGTAAATAAAATAATTCAAGCAATCCTGAGTATTTATATAAATGTGTATTAACTCAGTCATTTGATATATGTCTGCTTTTTCTGCTTCCAAGTGTGAGCCTTTTTATTGCATATTTGTAGATAGCTGCCAGCAAGACACGGTATCAGAGGATTTACAACTGTGAGGGTAGAATGCCATCTGCTGCTACTCTCCCTGCTACAGCAGGATAAACCAGAAGGCTCATCCAAGTGCTGCCTTCTGCCTTTCTGTATAGAAATGTATAGAAACACTTCATTTTTTTTTTGTTTGTTTTATAACAATTTTAAAAAAACACACCAACACTGTGAGCTCTGGTGCTTTTACATGCAGCTTTTGTTATAAGATCCAGTAAAATAATGTGGTATGGATCATGGGATTCCATCCATGCAAATGAGAGGCTGTTGTATCAGGCCTACTAGAACAAAACAAAAAAGAAAGTGTAATTTGACTGCAAACTAAATTATACTGCTAGGTAATGTCATCAAACCATAAAGAAAAAAAAAAAAGGCACACTTGGAAAATGCATTTACAATAAACTGTGGATTTGCTAGACCGGGGCTAGAATTTCAAAACACCCCTTAAACTGTTATGTATCATGAAAGCCTTGCAAAATTCCCACTTTCTCAGCCTGGTTCTGTAGAAGACACATCATAAGCAAAGGCAGTATAAAATACCACATGTCATCACTTTGATTCATGTCCATTTATCAGGGCAGGGGGAAAAACCAAAACAATAAAACAAAACAACACAAAACTCTTCTCTTATATTCATCCTGCAGTTTTCCCCCATGTCCTTTCAGTAAAAGTTGATTCATTCTGTTCAAAACTCTTTAAGAAATCAAATTGAAACATTAGCCAGCATTTTACTCCATAATTGACCATTTAAACACACAACAGAATCACAGAGGCAGGCTTATGGTTATTCAAAACACACTGCTGAACTGGATGAATTTCTATGCATTGAATTCTGGTGTGGCTGGCAAATGTTCAAGTTTCACATTTTTCTTCTACTAACAACGAAGCTCCAGGTGATTAAGTATAAATAATGCACTTCAGTTTTTTTCCCAGTGCTTCACCCACACACATAGAAAGCTGGCAGTGAAAAGCTCAGGTATACAATGTCCCCTATCATCCGTTATACCCCACATGGAAAGGGCTTCTCCCCACAGTGCCACCTCAATCAGTGAGAATACAAAGTGAATCAAAACTCTCAAAATTTCATAGAAACAAAAAACTACAGATCAGAACAACTACTGTATAGCCATATTGCCTTTGAATTGCCATCGGCGGGAGTTTTCCTAATAAGAATACCAGGAGCATGAGTACATTTTGACTGTGCACTGCCTGTTACTTCACGTTAGAGCCGGGCACCACGTTTAAAAATAACAAATCAGCTTTGACAATTGAGCACATTGCTTTCACAATAAAGTAATTCAGTATAGTGTAAAACTTTATTTTTAATATTAAGTGAGGAACCATTCAATAAAGTTGATGTACAGTTCAAACCTGAAGGGATAAAAGAATTCTTGAGATTGGGACCGTTCACCAGAAAGCAAGGACAGAGTGCTACACAAGTAAAACCAAATCTCAGTCACTGTCACAATTCTTGCTAAAGATTTGCTTGGGGCTGCAACAAAATTCTTTCAGTCTTTCTCAAGATCAATTGATCTCATCTTACTGACATTCTCTTTATAACATCTATATTATGACTGTCCCCTACAGTTAAGGTGAATTAACTGCTGCTTCTTAAAAAAAATGCATCTTGCTTTTCCCGCTTCCCTATTTAAAATGCAGAAAAGCCAAGTAATGTGAGAAATACAGTGGAAACCACATAAATGAGTAACTGTCAAAAGAATGGAACTATTAAAAGAATAAATCTTGTGTACCCAGCTGTGAAATATAACACAATATAGCAGAACCCAGCTAAATGTTTCAAATAAAAAATTGAAATGCAAAGTAACTGAAAATTGTTTAATGAACATAGCTGTTAAAATATTAACTCCTTGCATGCCAGAACTCAAAACACATGGTAAGAAACCCGCTCAGATGAGCATCACAGTCCCAAGTTATCTCTCCATCCATCTATCTCTCCATCTGGGCAATCAGCCACCATCTAAGCTCAAGAGCTTTTCTATGTAAGACATATTGGCAGGTCAATTTCTGCACAGGCTTTTTTATATCAAATACTGTGGTTCACAGCAAATATTTACCTTTGAGGTGTGCTGAAGCTGGTCTCCCACATATGTTTTACGGAACTGATCCAAGAACCACAGAATTGCCAGTTCTACTTTTTCATTACTAGACTGTGGTAACTGGGCATCCATCAAAGATATCAGCTGAAAAACCCTTAATGACAGGAAAAAAAACAAAAATTTTTTCAGCAAGAATTCTCAAGCTAAATGATGTTGTCACAGGTGATTTCTTTAGGCTTCCTTTGCTGTTCCATCAGCAATTTTTTGTTTGCCTAAGTTTCTTCTAGGATTTTGTTTTGTTTATATGTTAATTATGCTAATTAACGGCTACTAAATATAAATATCAACATAATACTTTTCTAATTACTTTTTCACATGAAATTTTCTTGGATGCATATGATATACTGTGCTAAGTTTATAAAATGGTTTTTTTCTTTCTTAGACCGTCAGTTCAAGGAAGAAAGGAACAAATTTGAGAAGCATGGGTCTTAAACTGCAAGTGCAAGATGAGAGCTGTTCAAGTTCCCTCAGAATTGAAACTATTGTACTTTGAACTAAGTTTACAGTATATAATGCACTGCCTCACTTCTTTCCATTTCTGTCTCTCCTAAAACATCTGAACAAATGCATTTTCTGACCTAAATCCTTCTATCTCCACTTTACCAGACCTGATTTCAAAGAATCAACTTCAGCCTGTATCAGCTAAGAAAATGTAATACTTTTTTTTTAAAAGGAATACTCCTTTATTTAATTTCTCATGTTCTTGTACGTATTCCTTGAAATCCTAATTCCCTAGCAATTCAGAAAACTACTCTCACCTTTTGCCAATTCTGAAATATATAGTCACTGGATTACAAGTCAGTAGGTACTTCATCTGTAAACCTTTATATTAAAACCTCTCACTTTTAATAAAAACATAGTGGAAGATTGCTAACACCACAGAGCCCCAGGGTAGATTAGGAAAGCAAGCAACAAAGGAGAAAATGCGAAGCTTTGTATCCACTTGTAAATTGTATGCCCTTTTTCATGTGTGAGCTAGCAGATGTAAATAGCAGGATCTACATGCACACCTCTTTTTTTTTTTTGGGGTAAACAAAGATTAAGGAAGTGTTTGCCACAAGGAATACATGTCACTCACAATAATCACTAGCTCACCAATTGCCCTAAAACTTGCAGAGAGACAATGCTAGCATGCACATTTTTAAATCTAGAGCCTTCTTTTTTATTTCCATCTCTAATCTAAAAATAATCCAAATTTTCAGTGGTTGACCAGCAGTTCCTATGCACTTCTTCACCTGCAATAATAAATGTAAAGGAAGTAGTGCAGAAAATAACAGCTATAACTCAGCACCATTAAAATTAATGCTTGTGTACAACACACAGATGAAACTAGGTAGCTATATGGGCATATCTGAACCCTGCTTACAGTAAGAAATGGATTTGCCTTTAATCCTCTTCCCTTCCTCTAAAACCAAGTTTTGAAATGATGGCTTTAATCCCTGCTTGGGATGACAACTCAGGAAAGAGCAAAGCCAGTGAAATGTTCTCAATCCACAGAAAGTCAGTACAGTCCTTGAACACCCACTACCCAAGAACTGGACAAAATTTGAGATATTTAAAGTCAAATACCTGCTGATACTAAATGTCAATTAAGGAGGGGGAAAAAAAAAAAAAAGGAATTTAAAACTAGCAATCCTTACCGGCAGGATAATTCTCCATCCATGGCATCATGTTCATTAGTACTAGTGTATGTTAATCGTCCTCCCACAAACGTACCCACAAAATAGACAAGCCATGCCAGACGCCCTAACATTGAAAAGAAAGAATGACAGTTAATGATTATAAATCAACATGCTAGTCCAATACCCTTCCATATGGTATCAGCAGTTCTAGAAGATATCAGGCTGTGGAACGCTGTCAAGAGAACAGTTAGGTTTCTCCCTTTACCAGATTTTAAACCTGCACAGACAAATCAACAAAGAAAAAGAAATTCTCCGCAGAACTGACAGATAAAACTAGAACAGCCTATGAACCTGGATGTGCTTATAAATAAAACACAAAAGAATTAACCTAAAATACAAATTAAGCAAACTCAGCCTAGTACGATTAGACATACAATTAATCTAGTATCCTCAACTGCCTGCCTTAAATTACTTCAAGGCATGGAACAATTTTATGTACAGCACCGCTCTTACATCTACTTAAAGCATTAGGAATTAATTGAGGCTCACTACAATCTACTTGGTTCTTAGTTCCATTTCAAATGAAGACTTCTTCATATTATTAAACTGCTATATAAAGTGATTTGCAAATTAGAAAATATTTATGTCATTAATCAGATTTTTCTTCAAGAAAAGACTTTGTGATCTACCACAGAGTTTTGAAAGTCTCTGTGGAATGTTTTCTACGAAGGTTTGAAAGACAGCTCATCCATTTCGAAGTACACTGTCATACCTTCCCATCTTGCCAATTAGTTATCTTTCAGCTTCAGCAAAAGCACTCAGAGGATTCACTAGCGAAGTCCTTAGCAATTGAAGGACAATATAAGGATCGTAACTTCTGCAAAACTACGAGTCCATGAATAACTCCTGGACTTTGTGTACATAGTGTATGTTGTACAGGCTTTCAAATACTAAAGTCAAACGTTAAAAATATGGAACGCAAGTTTACAAACATTAAATTCAGGGGAATTCTTTTGGCCTCTCTCTGCTGGAAAATTATTGCCATGTCTCAAAACTGGGATTATTTTAATATCTCTGGCACATTATGGTGGAATATCTTCACATTTGACTGCCTGATACCTACCCAGTTCACACAGATTCCTGCTTCAGCTTTTTAAGCTGTGAATGCAGTAACTAATGGTATCCTCTCTCAGAAAAGATGGAGTATTTTTTTCAAAATTAAGTTCATAACTGAGACCTGAATATCAAAGTAACACGTAGACCTGGTAAAACTTCAGGATACCACTACAGGTTTATTCCTCAACTGAACAGCACTGAGATTATAGGACACTAAAGCTACTTTTAGACTCTGTCTTTATTTGGCAAAATACACTTGGTAATAAATGAAAATGAACTGGTTTAAAATAACAGCACAGCAAAGCGAGACAACTCGGAACAGTTTCTATTTAAGTTAAATCAAGTTACAAACAAAGCTGCTCAGTGAGATATTTACATAAACTAGATGTCTTGCCCTCATTACCAGGATTTTACCAAGTGATGACAGCAAAATTTACAAGAGTGAAGACAACACCCTGAGGAATAAAGTGTCTTCCAAACTCATTTTGAAGTTTAACATAAAGGAGGAACTACAGATACACAAATGAGGTAATGTTATGACTGTAAACCAATATTTTATTTTGGGTATTTCTCTCTGTATATCGGGACATACACAGTATCTACCCAAAGTCTGAGGTCTTATTTCTTGTTTGTTTCAAATCTCTGATAAAGTAGGCTTTGTTTACATAACATTAACACTAAACTTGTACTTGAAAAACCCATGACCGAGAGAGCACTGAATGCTCTACTTCCCAAGCTCCTTCAACCAGAAATGATTAATAGTTCCGAGGTGTTCCCATATTCTTATGACCTGAATCTGATGACTGTGCATCCTAAGGAATTCTCTTGTACTCAGACATACACAGTACACTGTGTTCTGTACATAGAAGAGATGCTGAGATCAAATATACACAAAAAGATAATGCAGAGTATGGAGTAATATGCAGATGATTTCAACACAAGTAGCAAAAAGCATTCAGGGTTATCTGTAATCTTCAGGGTTCTTAAAGAAAAAAAAAAATAACCACACAAGTATGTAAGACAGTCTGAGACCTGTAACAGAAAACACTCTGGGACAGGGAACAAGTGTTGGCTTTTGAGATAAAACAAGATATGAGAAAGTCCTCTAAATATCTTCTCATATTGTTCCTGTTCCATTCCTAATAACCTTGAAGGACAGTATCAGCTGTCCAACAACCAACATATTTCCCCATTTCAAGACTCTGTGATTCTTCACAGATGGAACTTTCCCCATCAGACACACTACACATTGCAGTACAAACAGTTGTTAATTTAGGACACTAAGAGATTGCACCATCATTAGCAAAACACCAAGGAGCTGAAGCATCTAAGAGAACAGACATTGCTCAGATGAATTTCGTATTAACTGCTAGTAAGGAACGGCCATTTGAAGATGGTGTCAAAAAGCAACTGTGAAGCAGTGCTAGTTGGTTCAAAGAGCAGAGCCATCACCTTGGCCCAAAGCCTTTTTAAAATAAAAACCTGTCTACCTTTTTACAAATGGCAGTTGCTCATTTTTAAGTACATAGTAATTTTCCTGATGATAGCCCTCTTCTCTCAGCAGAGAACCAATTAATAAGTGTGACTTCTTTCCCTCTTTTACACCTTCACTATTTAAAAAATTCAGTGCATTTGCTTTTGCAATTACTGAGGCAGACAACATCTTTTCTTTTAGAAAATAATTATTGCTGTAATAATCTGTAATTATGGTTTATAACAGCAATAATCCCAAAGAAATCAGTCATTACCATAGATCACAAGTAATCATTAACTACTGTTAATGACCCATTTCTTGGGGATTATTGTTTTAGTAAACCATGACCGCATCACTATTGATACAGAGAGCAAGACAGGATAATAAAATGAGATCTTAATATTACATTAACTTATTTTGCAACATTAAAAGCCATTAAACATCTAAATTTAACTATGTATATCTAGGGGATATAACAGTTATTGTTCAATATGAGCACAAACGTTTAGTTTGCAGAAAAGAAACATCATATTTAAACTGCATTAACTGTTTTCTAACGCATAAGGGTAACCCCCAGAGGACTGACACCGAAAGACTCCAGCTGATCATTTCCCTTTGGAGAAGGGAGTCTAAATTCAAACTGCAGCAAGTTGATGAAAACCCATCATTAATGAAAGTTCTCCCAGATAAAAGTTGATAGGTGTGTGCAAGAAAGTGGAATTAATAAAAAGGTAAGTAGAAGGTCTTATATAAATTAGTGAAAAAATGGCTCCTACATAGAAGAAAGTCAGTTTATTCAAACTCAACAAAATAAATATATTACAAAACAAATCACAAATAAATAAATAAACCCAATCTAAATAAATAAATAAAATTAACAAATAAATCAATCACAAACGCTTAATAGCATGCAAAGAAACAGCTGCATTAGGCATTAACCTGTCTCACCTTTTCAAAAAAACCACCATTTACCCATGTAAAGATGCAACAGCCATAGGATAACTATATTAGGAAAGAGCCAGTACTTACAGACAATTTAAATGAGACAGAGAGAACCAAAATAGGTCTATGAAAAAAAATTATAAAAAGTAGTCATTATTTTTACAGCTTGCACTACAATAAACAACTTGAGTTTCTTGAAAATTAGGTAATTCATCTTAACGGAGCTGTATAAAAGAAATTAAGATTTTTAACATTACATTAACTTTTACAGACAAATGGAAAAAAGAATGAAAGTTAACATCTTCATTTTCAAAAAATATTCATCAAGTTGCAGCTGGTTCCCATGAGGGCACCTGAGGCACTAAAATGTTGATTTTCAGAAATTAAAAGATTTTACAGCTCTCATGCCTATATTCTAAAGATCTAACAAGATGTTACAACAAAAACATTAACTGCCAATGTATCCCATTTAATAAAAAGACAACTACTGAAAAATGTGGTGCAGGGTGACTTGGCTCATTAATGTCCAGTTTGAGAACAGGTCTAGTTATATCTGCCATAAGATCTCCACTTCATATACAAGTAAATGGTTATTGGCATGTAAAACACAATTCAAAAAATAAATTAAATACTAACCTTCCTGAACTGTGATTTCTAATGGATTCCTACTAGAAGAGTGCAATAGTTTTTGGTAGTTTTGTGCATTTTGGTCAAACAACTGCACAAGAAGTGTACAGGTCTTTTCGTATTCACACCTGCTAACTGTGCACAGTTGCTCCAGCTGTTGGAAAACTGTAGCTGTATCATCCAGGGGATCTTCTAAGCCATCTCTGGAATAGAGAGAAAAAAGTAACCACTTAGCCACCATTGCTTGAAAGCAGTTTTCCTATCCAGTTCTTTTACCGCTGTCACTGAACTGCTGAACTATCAAAGCCTTAGCAGCTGGTGAATACACCAGACAGACACAAGAGCTAGTTTTATTTACACACAGACCCATACACATCCACGCAAATACAGAACAGCATTTTATTTGTGCCTTCCTCTTAATACATATTTTAAAAAGCAAAGAAGAACGAGATGAGGTTGGCAGTATGAACACAGAATGGTAAATCCTGAAGAACTACATCTGCTGTGCTTGAACAATTCTGCCGTGCTAGGATACTAACAAGGAGCATCTTTCTCAGAGGATGATGAGAGGAAAGAATAGAATACTTTGTAGAAATGGATTTTCTATATTCATCAGATCAGCACAAGATGATGATACCAAAGCTGACAAGCAAGCTTCAGTAAAATTCCATGCAATTGCTTTATAAATCTTTAATCTGCTGTAAACAAGCTGTGACCCTATGGAATGCCTATAACAAAAGAGACCAACAGCATGTAACTATAGTCACTACAGAAGTCAAAACAGAAAAGGTGTATTCATCCGGTTACCCTAATTGAAAGATGTACAAGATGGGCTCAGACCTCTTCTCAGGTATTTACAAATATTTGAAAAAAAATTCTCATTCTAGTTTGCAGAAAAGCCTCCTCTTGTAGACCCTCTGTCAAAGAATCATCAGTTCCTCGCTCACTTTCACTCAAAGGGAGTATAGATATTCAAACCCCCCAAAAGGGGCAAAAGTGACTTTCTTCTGTTGTTCCAAGATTCTCTTTCTGAAGGACCAGCTGGATGGCTCGTGAACGGACATTCCAGAAAACAGGATTTGGTTGCAGAGATACCAGTTACGCTCCTTGAAGCAAACAGAAAAAGTCTTAGGAAATTGGCTCCCAGACAGCCCATGTTTCTCAAGACTGGTCTGGACGTTTGATATTAGTCTGTATTTGCTATTGCTGTCTACAGAAATGCCACACCTGAGGATCTTCATCACATAAGAGAAGAAGATAATACAACAGTGGTATACAAATCACTTAGAGCTAGGAACAGACACATGCCAACAGCATTCTGAGACTGCCTCAAGAATGACACAGACTTGTAGAAGAGAACATCAGAAGCTTTCTCATCTTTTCCCTGTTGGTTTTTTTCACAGATTAGAAAGCTTAGTCCTCCACAATGTAACAAGGACACCCAGAAGGACCTCACTCATCAGAGCCAAAGAAACTGATTTTTCAGTGCTGATGCCCATGAAGACTAAAGCATGCTTGAACAGAGCTAGTCATGCCAGACGGTTTGACCCAGAAGCTCAGCCCTATTGAGTGCTTCAGGTCTGGAAGCTGATATGCAATGTACCACTCAGTAGAGAAGAAAGTGGAAATATGAAGATTCCTTACAGAAAAGTTGAACAGAGACAACTTTAAAATGTCAGAAGTGTAAGCTGGTTGAGAAGGCCCAGGAAAACTGACTGAACCTGCCATCAACTGCTAGTCCTTCTCTGTCCTAGCACTGGAACACTGTAAGCTCCCCTAGGTTCTGTTAATTCTTGCTGTTCCTGACACAATGGTAAAGCAGCTCATGATTTTGAACCCTTAGGAAGTCAGCTTTTAACATACTTGTGGTGATAGCATAAGGCAAATAACACCAACTAGATCTTATTCACTAAACAGTAAAATGACAGATTCCATACTTTACAGACATTTGATTTTGGCTAAGATGAGACAAAACAACAACAATGGTGAAGTTGAATGCAGTCTTCATGCAAACTGTACAAATGACACAATATTAGTAATGTAAAATTGAAAAGGAAAACCAGCTGTGGCTTCTCCTGCAGCCCTGTAGTCTGACAGGAGATCCTACCAGGAGCAACTCATAAAAGCCCTTGAAAAAATTAAATCCTTTCAGCAATATAAACACTTTATTCCTGATTTCCTGGGTTACAGTGTAGACTATAAGATTATTTGACTTAAAGCATTAAAAAAAAGATTTGATCTAAGAAATTTTAAATTGGCAAATTTTAATCTTGCCACTTTAGCTACTTCTATTTGGCCTCACCCATTCTTGTGCAGGGGGTTTGTTCTGCTGTCCCTCATTACTATTCTCCATGGCCTTAGAAAGTGACTCACTGAGGAAAACATGTCCCAGCTGAACAATATAGATTTTCTTAAAAAAAAAAAAAAAAAAGGGAAGAGGGGGAAAATAGGCTCTTCTTAAAACACAAAGGCCCATGAGAGGAAAAAAAAAAAAAAAAATTTGCCTTTGATTTGGCCCTGGATTTAATAAACAAAAGGAATAAAATGGTATCAGCCAATTAAGATAACACAAAGAAATGGCCATGGCAATCAGAACCCGTGCACTTTGATTTTAAGCATAACCAAAATATAATATGCCAACAAATCAGAAAATGAAACATTCCATATTACAGTTTTAAAGTTGCAATTACAAGTTTACCTTATAACTACAGGAACACTTTCCAGTCTAGAAGTAATATAAGCTTTTGTTATCTCAGGTGCATATGTATCTAAGAGGTGGGGTTCTGCCGATTTCACAAAAGGTACAGACGCTACCATTCTCTGCCACAGAGTTAGCAAATAATGAACACTATTTGGAGCAAACTCCCAGTGCTATAAGAAAACAAAACATACTTCTGTTAAAGCATCCCACTGTGAAATTTTAGTTGCAAAACACGAAGCTTTTATCTTAAGTAGTCTTATTCATTCACATAACCACTGAAGGACCCAGTCACAACGGAGACATATTACGGTACACATTACAGAGCAAATCCGGAATGGCTGTAGGTACTCTCGCCTCCTCCAAGTGAAATCCACAATCTGAAACTCAGAGCTGGGACTTGATTGTTACACAGTGCACAGTGAGATTTAAGTGCTACAAAAGGGCCATTCAGAAATTCTAAATGTTGAGCAGGAAACTGTCTAGTGACACTTAACAGGAAATGTAAAGAAAAGAAATGCACATGAACTTTCTTTTCCAAACCTATGGAGCTGCCATCAGCAACTCAGGAATTCAAAGGTCAAATCTTCTCCCAAAAGTCACCAGCTTCAGCTGTTATTCTGAAGACCAATGATAGACTCAGCAGAAAACGTTAACAACTGTAGCATTACCCAAAGCAGTGTGCACGCCTTTATCTTGGTGTGTTTCAAAGTCAGATCTGTAAATTTTTCAACACTCTGAGATATGCACTTCTCAAAATACAGACATTATTCCATGTAGCTTCTGAATCCAGCTCAGATGGGAACTTTGCACTCAGCAGCTCAGCATATAGGCAACTATGCTGAGTACATGTGTATATATATGCACAAAAGGAGAACTGAAGAACCTAGTTGGGGTAGGCACTTTAAAGTCGACATGGGAGCATAAGTGTTAAGCATTTTAGGGTCGGATAAAGGGATTCTGTTTGTTGGACTTTTTTAAGTGGGTAAGCACTGAGGCTAGAGGATTAACATCCATCTACCTCCTACTTCAGCTGTCATTATCTTCTTTAAATTTGTGTGCATTACTCTTCATAGGAAGAGTGAGAACTAGCTCTATATAATTTAGGAACCTGAGTTACATCACTGAGAAAGTCTATTTTTCTGTAAAGACAAGCCTCACCACCTCCTCAAAAAACACCAACACAGAGAACTAGGATCAGCCCTCTTTGTCATTCGAGTTGAAGAGAGCATTTCCATATATATATTCTTACCTGTAGGCTAGTAATAGTAAAATTTGCTATAAGTTGGATGACTTCTGAGTAGTCTTTCACCATAACTAGCTCTCCTAGTTGATAGTTTGTCTTTAGCCGAGCCAAAAACCGACAGAACTCATGGTAATTACCCGGATCAGATAAACCCTAAATTTGAAGAAACAAATTTTTAAAAGTTAACAGCTTCATCTAATAGAAATTTTATGAGCACTGTTGCTAATTGGGTGACAATTTTATTTGTATAGGGGTTTTGCTTTATTTTGAATAAAAAAATCTAAGCAAACAGATGTCTGCTTAAAGCTGTTTTGATAGATTCAGTGGGTTAACGAAGACTGTAACTGGAAAAACAAATCTACAGCCACTTTAGCATTTCAAATAAACAAAATAAAAAATAAAAACATACCTGTGGATTTTCAAGTATTTGTTTCACTCCTTTGATTAGATTACCAAGATATTTGGCACGTTCTGGATTGCTGAATAAAGATCGCCTTGTAGAAGCAAACTGAACTAAACAAGAAAGTGCCTGAAGAATAAAAAAAACAATACTGTAAAATAAAAACAATGTAAACTTTCAGAATAATAATCTCAATGTTTGGACTAACTGAACCTACTGCTGCCTGTAGTACATTTTGTGGCTGAAAATTATTTTTTGCAGCAAACACAAATATGGCTCAGCTTTAACATTCCATTTTACAACAGCTTCTGACTACATAAAAATAATTAGGTGGACATTTTCTATCTGAAACTGAACTGGAGAAGGAAGGATTTCAATGCTTTCAGATTCAGAAATGAAAACTCGGGCTGAAATTCAATGAAAAGACATCGTGACTGGGCACCAAGCTATGGGGCTCAGAAGATGCTAATGCACAGAATAAACCAGGGTCTTTGGGACAAAGTACAGATATAAAAAGTATAGATATTTTCCATAATTACTTGAGTATAAATCATTGCATGTCACTTACTAACTGAGACAGCATTGGTGGAAGAGAACGATACAAATCAAAAAACAGGTCCAAGGTCTCTGGCTCCAGGAAGACTACAGAAAAAGATAAATTGGTTTTATCACTCTCTACAAGCAATAATTAAGCATCTTTATTTTAATAGAATTTTTTTAAGAAAAAGAGTAAGAGTGAGATATCACTGTAGTTGAGAATAAACTATGAATAGACGCATTAATCAGTTAATTGTATAATATTAAACAAAGCACTGTTCTCTTTTAATCACATTTAATCTATCCTACAGCTCATAAAGAGTACTTTTCTTAAACTGCAGGTGAAGCGATACTTTTTCAGTTGCTTACAGATCTGTAACAGATGTAGCTAAGCTGATTTCTTCGATTTACTACAGTAGTACACTAAGACAAGACCAGTTCCAACCACCAAGGATTAGTTTAGTCTGTACTTAAATATAGCCAAGTTTTTATCAGAAGTTCCACAAACTATCCTGAAGTCTACAGACCGATAGAAAAAAATACTTTAAACAGCAAGTTACAAATTCACTGTGGAATCACATAAAGTGAGCTATAACATTACCCTATTTTATAAAGGGGTAACAATAGGGTAGAAAAATGTCACCAATGATTCATAATTAAGCAATCCCACCAATTAAGTAACATTTCAAAGTTGTTCCATTTATAAGCATTGTTTTAGATGATGGCCAGTGTAAAATAAAGAGTAACAAAGGTTAATTTCCTTGGGCCTCTCTCTGTTTATGACTAAAGGAAGATCCCTTCTTGGACAATTTAATGTATCTAAACTAAAATCCTGGGAAAACCTATCCCCTTCTCCTTCCTAGGGGGTATCAGGAAATTACTGTCACTTGGCCAAATTCAGCCTTTTGTTCTATATTAATGCTCTTCATCCCTCACACTACGATTAGAGGCTACTACACGTTAATGGAGAAGGAATGGTGTTACTACACGTGCAAACTTATGAAGAATTGTCTCATTCATGTAGGGAGGAATATCAAACACTACAAGAGTGTCACGCTGTATGGGTAAGCCAGATTTAAACCTCCCACCCTGGGTATGGGAAACTGAGTAGCAGCTTTAGTTACACAGAAGAGACTTTCAAGCAGGCTCATTTATTTTGCCAAGAAACAGGATAAATGAGCCTACAAGAAGCTCCACACTGCTAGCGCTAAACTGCATCCATTACACAAGATAATTTAATTAAAGCCAGCCTGGAAATTGTATTGGGTTTACAGGGCAAGGAGTGGTAGTGGGGGCAGCTATAGGGGTGGCTTCTGTAAGAAGCTGCTGGAGGCTTCCCTTATGTCCAGTGGAGTCAATGCCACTGTCTCCAAGAGAGACTCTGCTGGCCAAGGCCAAGCCCACCAGTGACAGTGGTAGAGCCTGTGGGAAACCATCACAGATGTATTTATGCTAGACTGCCATCTGTACTGTATAAGCCCAGCAAGTCAAACGTCTAGAATCTAAGAGCCACAATTCAACCCTTCTGCTGCCTTCATTAACACACTCACACACTGGCACAAACAAGCACACACACACAGAAAAGTCAGTTTTCTGATCAGGAAGAAGGCAAGAGAAAATAGACACGGTACAAATGCTGTACCTCTTCAAGGTGTTCATAAGCCAGGAATGAGAACAGTATTCAGTGTCTACTGAGATTAATTAGAGTTCCTACAATATCTATGTTATAGACTACATTTATTATTTCCATCTGCAAAAATAACCATAGGAAAAATGTGAGAGAAATAGATTTACCAATAACTCACCAGCAAAAAAAAAAAAAAATCTACTTCACATTAAAACTTATTTTATGTTTGCAAGTATTGTGACAAAAGTTATACACTCCAGTGGGTGTGGACTTCAGACTACAAACAGTTACAATCCTTTCTTACTTGTTCTCCAGTTTGTTGGAATCTGCACAGTGCATAAGTCATCTGCAGATTCATCAGCTGAATTTCCAATGAAATCAAAATTAAGACAGTTTAGTACAAGCTTCAAAAGTTGCATTGCTAAACTTTGTTGCTGTTGGTCCTGAAGGATTAAAGGTTTTGCCAAGAGCTAAGGAGAAAAGAAATCTTGTTAGGTCACCTGCACAGAACATGCTTAAAAACAATTTTGCAAAGGAAAATGTTTGGATATAAAACTGAGAAGTTCAGGTCAAGGGAACATATACTAAGAGAAAAATAAATCCTTCAACAATAAAATGTATAGTCTTTCCTTAAAGGCAAGCTGAAAATTACTATTACCACCTCAGAGGTATCTTCCATGCCAAGCTAAAGCTCCCAGACTTATAAAAAAAATTTAAAGCCTGATAAAATAATCCTTTTGCATAAAATACTTATAGGTAAAACTGAACATGTTGTGGATCCTGTTTGTTAAAACAGTACTAACATTCACCGCCAAAACTAAACTGCAAGGTTTCATTGTTTTTCAGTTACTCCAGATCACTGTGCAGTATACAGCACATACATCATATGGGTAAAATACCTCAAAAATGGGTTATTTTTCAGTTTGATATTCAGGCTGCTAAACAGTATGAGTTTCCCAGTATGCAAACCCAAAGACTGTTCTTTTGGTAAGTCTAGACAAACCTGGCATTAAAAACCAATGAAATGAGCAGTCTGTAACCTGAACGTAGATATTTACACCACCTGTATAAATACAGCTGTCAATGTCTCTACTGCTTTATAACTCCTGGAGTGTCAGAATAAAAAGGTACTTTGTAAGCAAGACAAGCTGTTGGGATTTACAAGTCTATACTCAACGTACTGTAAGAACACATTTTTATTGATCCCTTTCTGTAATTAAAATAATTTATATAACATTTTACCTTAAAGAAATTACTACCTCAAGATTGCACACACAATATAAAGGTGCTGAAAACAAACCTCAAATTAGCCACTGATGTAGTTTGTGAACATTAAGAAGAAAACTGACATAATTGTCTAGAAAAACAGTAAAATAAATGTAAATGCAACAACTTTATCTGGTTCATCTGCTCCTTATTTATATTCAAAGTAACATCTCAAGTTTATTAACATGAAGTTTTTAAATTCAGATGACAGGAATTAAAATCAACTGTGTGTCATTACATGCCTCATTAACTTGATAATAACTGTTGCACACATTAGAATTGACACTAAATGATGAATTCAGCACTGAAATTCTGTGTGTCTTGTATAAACTCTTTTGCCATCAATCACCTCTGTTACTTTTCAACTCTTGGTATTATTTTAGTGATTCCACAGTTGTTAGTTGAGTGTATTTTTCAGTGTATTATAAAGACTGAAATATTTCTAAAACTAGCTTCCTATACTAATGTTGGAATTATAAAGATATTAACAACAATTTTCTTGTACTTCTGTCTGGAAATCTGTGTGATGTCACTCAAGCAAGCTTTTCATTCAACACATGAAAAACTAAAACAGTACCTGCAGACCAGCTGAACTTGAAGAAAGCTAGGAAGTGGCTGACACAGGATACAGGGTCTCAGAGGGACGTTTATGGTTTTGATGTGTAATGTGGTTTGCTCTAAGAAGATTCTTCCAAAATATTCAATTATTCTCTTAAATTAGATATGATTTCTCCATTAATATGCAATTTCAACACTGGCTTAAAATATTCTGTATACATTAGCAGAGCATTCCCTCTTCAGAGGTGAGGGTTTACCCATTATTTAATTGCTCTCTGTTAAAAAAGTATACCACCTGTCACCTGAGCATTAGTAGCTGACCATGTGTGCCCTCTGAACTTATGCAAATGTGAGGTAAAACATTCTAATTAGACTAAAAGCATACTATGACAGAGATTTAAGCATATAATTTAATTTAAGCTAAAGCTTATCTTGTTTTTTTACAGCAGTATCTCAACTACATATCTCAGTGAGACCTACACCTTTAGCAAAAAGTAATCACTATCATATCTAGTGATCCACTGTGATGGCATCTGTGTTTAAAGTCTTAGCTTAAACTCCTGTGTCCAAATGACAACACCTAATTCATTTGGTTTCCAGAAAAAAATAATAAACCATCAGTCCCAAATAAGTAAAAAATGGGAAATGAAACTAAATAGGAAATGGAACTAAAATCTGGGAAATGGAACTAAATGGGAAACAGAACAATCAGGCGACATTTAAAAAATAAGCTGCTCTCAAAAGCAAAGGGTTTCTTGAACTTAAGTAAAATGGCACCCCATGGTGCCACTTCAACTACAGAGCCTTGATCAGCATAAAATGGGAAGTGCAAATTCCAGTTTTGATCTCAGTTGAGTCCACGTGGTCCTGAGAGACCCACCTTACACAATGCTGTTCCTCACCACTGCCTGTCAAGGCTCTTGAGAAGCTGCAGCCTGAATTACTCCAAAATGTTACAGAGAGGACGGGGAACTAGTGAAGTAGGAAAGCACCTTGGCCTGATTTGATTATGCTGCCATGCCACAAGACAGAGAATTTGTCTGTCTTCTTGGTCACTCCTAGTTTTTATTAAACAATTGTTTTAGCAAATACTGCAATGATTGGCCCAGCAAAAATGAAGTACAATTAAAATACAACATCAAAAAAGGAGACAAGTTCAGAACTTCGATGGTTCATCCTTTACAGCAAGATACGAAGATCTAGAGATGGCACAGAAAGAAAATTGAGAGAGACAAAGGAAGACTGGAATTTTTGTCTTTCAATGTTTTTTGGTCACTTGAGCTTAACGTTTAATGTGGTCCATTTAAGTACAGAATTCATCAACTCAGAAAATCTTAAAGACTTAAACTGGGACAATTATGTTAACAATTTAGTTTCAATTGTAAAGAGCCTCACCTCCTTCAAAAGGGAGCACGCAAGCATCAGTATGTCCTTTAGAGAAGTGTCACGGAATGAGGTAGCTATTTTACGATGCTTTGCTGAAGGTCTTGAATAATCAACCTAAGAAAAGTTAGGACAGAATAAACAATGCTCCTGTATTTGCTAAAACTAGGTGATAGATATATCCAGAAGATTAATTATTTCAAACTAGAAATTAAAATTATGGTTTATGACTAAATACAGATCTTGACAGCTTCCTGAGGTGCTTCCTTCTTTCCCTTCAAGTTTGTCTCTTTTTGGATGGGAAGGTCTGAGGCACTGCCTCAGGTTAAGATGTAGGCAGAAGAATATCACGAGCAGATACAAATACAATTGACATACACTTTGCTTTTCTAGTTCTAGTGACTAGTCACGAGAAAATTCACCTCATATCAGATACGGTAGGTATCTAGTACAGGTAGAGACCCTGCACTAAGAATTTCTTGCCTCTGTATTTTTGTAGGAAGAGGAAGGTTTGTTATCATGTTTTAAGAAATGTTTCTCCAACCATTTTTATGAAGAGCAGAACCATTTAACACACCGCTTTACCAGCAATACATATATCCCTTGCAGGAGGAAGAAAAACAAACATGCTTACTAGATTCATTTCCTGAGTCAGTTCTGAGAGAATCATTACTCCTATTATATAATGGTCCACAGTGCCCTACAGAAAAGGAAAAAAAGCAGACAGTATTGCTCAAACATCACAGCTTGTAGTTATGTTTTCCAACATTTCTAGAATCAAGAATAATTTTAAGGCTGAGATATGCTAAGCTGTTTAGAAGACTGTCATGCCAAATACTAACAACAATAACAGAATTAGACTTTCAAACTCCCTAATTAGCTCTGAAAAAAATACCCATCAAAAATTTCAAGAATTCTGTGATAACAAAAACCCATCAGGAAATAGACTCTAAGTAACAACCTCATCACTCTCTTCAACTACCTGAAGGGAAGCTATAGTCAGGTGGGGGTTGGCCTCTTCTCCCAGGCAACCCACAACAGGACAAGGGGACATGGGCTTAAGCTCTGCCA
>JANHFX010010323.1:7691-19456 GCA_027560015.1 Chloroceryle amazona | reverse complement strand
TTGAAGGTGGAGCATGTAGGTCTCTTGCAGAAGAATCTGAGGCAGCAGGGCAAAAAGAGGGTGTTAGCTGATGATTTATTTTTTCTTTCCCCTCCTACCCACCAAAATAATTTTGACTGGGATTGTGGTTAAAAGATAAACATTTTTGCTCTTTTCTGCTCTAGGTTTGGGGAACTTGGGAAGAGAAAATATGTTTATTATTGGCTCTTTCTCTCCAATTACTTGATTTACCTAGGGTTTGGGGTTTTTTATACTTTTTGCTATCCATTTAATCTGATCTTCTTAGTTCATATATATTCTTGTTTTGTCGAATAGCCAGAGCAGTATCTTTTTCTGTCTAGGACTGATTGACAGTGGAATATTCTGGCTAAGAGCTATAGAGTCAAACCACAGAGCGAGACACTGAACAGACTGTACAGCCTCGGAGTGTGCCAGCAAACCGTTCCTTGCGAAACATTACCAAGTCTAACTATGAATTCTGGAATAACACTTTCTTGGCTATTTGTAAAGACAATGTGAAATATAGTTTGGAGGTTTACATTTCATCCCAGAAAGCCATAATCCGATGCTTGCATCGATACACAAAGAAACCTTTGCTATGATTATTTGTCAGCAGTGGCTGTGCCTCTAAAGAAGCATTTGCTTTCATTCATCAGCTCACTCTGTACATCCTTTGGGCCTCACTGTTCCCAGTTAGATGAGGGAGGACTGGAAATGGCAGCACCTTCCTTGCAGTGGCAGCACCTGGGTGCAGCTTTCTGGGTGGTCGCTTTGTGTCTCGTCCTTCCCTTTGAACAGCACCTGCGGGAGCTGTACCTGCACAAGGCAGGATTCCCATCAGCATCCTCCGGATGAGCTCTGAGGCAAAGGAATAACAACGAGCGGATTCTGCCTGTAGCTGTTTTTGCAGGGAGTGGTGTGTTGGGAGAGCTGCAGTGGGGCAAGAGGCTCAGTTGGTGCTCGGGTCGGGACCTTGCCGTGGCTCTGGAAGGACAAGGTGGCTGAGAGCTGATTTCTTAAATCGGTAGCTCACAAATTTTAAGGTTTTCCCCTTTGTTTGCAAGGCAGTTTTGCGTGCAGGTGATTTTGCGTGACTTGAACCTCGTGTCTTCTTCAAGCACTGCAGATGGGCAGCTCCCTCCGTACACCTGTAACTATTTGTACCAGCAGTGTTGCTCTGCTTCGTAAAACAAGTAATCTGCAAAATGGACTAAAGCGAACTACGTACAAAAAGCGAACAAACTCGAATCGCGTGATGAGAGCTCTCATTTCCTTATTATTATCCCTAAATAAATACTCTTGAGACAGGCTTTTAGCCATCATTTCGAAGGACTTATCGTTGCTGCCATTTGACACGGCAAATAAGTTGCAAAGACGTAATTTGTCTTGTAAAGAAAAAAAAAAATTGTTTTGTAAGAAAAAGAGATAGCACATGAGCAACACAGTGAAAAATGTATTACTGTGCTTCTTTGAACTCAATCCTTCTGCTACTGAGGTCAGGGGAAAAAAATCCCATCCTCTCCTCAGGCAGGCGGCTACACTTCGATATTTATCTTGGTCACCGTATTCCTGTCAGTTTTACCGTGGTGATTTGGTTTCTAGCCCGAGTCGCTCTCTGTTTGAAGGCGGTTATTTTTCCACCGCTATTATTACTTTCTAGTCTGCGTACCCCTATGAATACTTGAGGCTGTCGTTCCCACCGCATACGACCCTAAACGCCCAGCCCGGCCTTAGCGCTCTGGAGATAAAGTTTAACTCCCCCTGGAAGCCGCCGGGCCTGCAGCCCGGACCCTCCCGTCGCTGAGGGGGCTACCGCTGCCCGCGCTCTCCCCTCAGCCCGCCGCGAGCGCCATTTTCCGGCGTTCCGCAAGCGGGTGCTGCCATCTAGTGCCGGGGACGGGGCTGCGCCCTCCGCCGCTCCGGCGGGTAAATCGCCGCCGAGCCCGGGAGCGAGCGGAGCAGGGAGGCGGATTTCGGGAGCGGCGCTGCCCGGCCATAGATAGAGCCCGGGGAGGGGGGGACCCGAAGATGAGCTGGCCACGCGCGCGCGGCATCTTCGCCACCTGCGTCCTAATGGTCGCCCGGGTTCTTCCGGGTCTGCTCTTAGTGACTTGCGAGCGGGGCAACCGGTACCTCCGCCGCCGCCTCGGCGAGCAGCCGGCGAAGGTTTGTTCTCCCTGCGGCTTCGAGGTTCTGTTCGTTGCGCTTTTAATTCGGCAGCGCTCTTGGTGCGGCGGGGGTTTCACCTTGTAGGGTGCTTTCGATTTTTAAAGCTTTTCGTAGAGTAGCATCAATCTGACTGGTATTTTTTTTTAATGACAAAAAGAAAAAGGGGTTTGGGGAAACCTGGTGTAAATAGACACATCCTGCAATTTATTTTTTAGGGTGGGGAGGGTGGGATTTAGTTTAAAATCGATTTAGAAGCTTTACTGCTGTTTTCCCAAGCCAAATCCTGAACTGGGATGCTCCTAGCACTGATAACCACAAACTTAACAGAACCAAACCAAAAAGAGAAGTGTTTTCCCCTTAGTCCAAGTGATGGACACATGTGAAGGTAACTGTGGGAGCTAAATAACCCCCGTGCTAGCTCAGTGTAAATTCAGAACGTGCTTCTTAATTCAAGAAATAAACACCTCGTGCTCGTTTTTGCACGCGTGGAGTTCAGGTCACACCATCTGTTGATGAAGCTGCAAGGACGCTTAATTTTGAGGTGCCATCTCTTAATCTCGTGCTAATGCTTCTGTCTGGCGAAGGGCCTCTGATCGCCGTGGACGGGCTTGAAAAGTAAAAAGCATTTTCTTAGATCCGTGCGGTGACAATCTTCTCTGATACCCTGCTCTCCTCGACCTCCAATGAGAACAGAGAGAAGAGTTTTGCCGTTGATATTTAAAGCAAAAACAAAACCCCAAGCACATTCTTCCCATCGTAAATACTGAAGTACATTTTCTCCCATTTAGAATTGGCTTTGGGAGATAGGGGACACTTGAAGTATTTTGTAACATGGCTTTTTGAGGCTTGAGAAACCAGTTTCAAGGGGCTCTTTCTAAGTATTTCCCTTTAAATTTGAAATCCAGTGTGGGGTGTTCTTGTGAATTTCAGGAGCAATGCTCTGATCTCCTCTCGATCTCTCTTTCCAGCTCTCATGCTGTGGAACGGATGGACAAGAAACCAGCGGGACGTCAGAGAGGAAGATTTGGGAGAGAAGAGGCATCACCTGAGGTAAGTGCAGGGCAATGCTGGGGGAAGGATGAAGTGAGTCAGCATGACAGAGATGCGTCCACTTGGAAACCACAAGATCTTCCCACTGCGCTGTGCGAGCCTCTTAAAAACAAAATCCAGACAGAGTCTGTCTCTCTATAAATCTTTCCCCCCTTTCCATTACTAGTTGGGTATTGTTGGCTCTAAGCCACCTGATTTTACTATGATTTATTAACTGCTATGCATTATATATGAGATTCAGGTTTACTGAAGAGTTACCCTTATGGTCAATGTTGCATACAAATCAGCTACTGTTAGAGAGCTTTATTGCATCTTTTTATGCAGCTAGGAGTTTTGTTAGGGAGTGTTAGAATTTGTGCCTGGTAAAACAATACCTAAATAAATAAATAAATGGCTCCTCGTTTGTGTTTCAGGCGGTGGGTGTATTACATGGAGTGCAGCATGTTTGGGTTACGATTGTCACTGGAAATCTGGGGGGTAGGTGGGCAGATCGGACTGATTTTTCCACAAAGTTCCTAATAAATAAATAAAGTTAGACAAGCTGATCTTTTGCATGAAAAGAGAAGCAAGCCAATGCACGAAATAGGCAGTTAAAGGTCTTTTGTGTGGAAATGGGACTTGAAAAGTAGCTTGGTTTGGAATGATGGCACGGCACCTTTGAGAGATGCTGCTGCCTGAAGTTGTTAGGGTTACGCGTTGCTTACCACTGGGCTTTCTCAGGTTATTTGGTGGAAGCTCTGCAAAAGAGCTTGGACTTTGGTCATACCCTTCCCTGTGATTATTCCAGTGGTGACCAGCGTCTCTATTTCAATACTGAGTATTGCTTTGTGCCATCTTTTGGTTTTCTTTTTCCACGTGCAGATTAGAGGTGCTCTAAAGATGAGTAAATAAATCTAGAAAGAGAAAAAAAATAAAAAGAAAAAGGTTGATTTTAGACAGGCTATAAAATCACTTTTTAAATGTGACCGTTTTTCAGCAGTTTGGGGATTTTGTGCCAAGGGTGGGGGGAAGGACAGGAAGAAGAGAAACGTTATGCCTTTATTCCTAAAATAATACAGCAAGTTGCAGAGGCAGAAATGACCATAGGGATGTTAAAAGGATGTGGGAAGGATAAAAAGTAGAATGCAGGGTTTCACCGTGGCTGAAATTTCTCTGTTCTGTTCAAACCACAAGCACTGCAATCTGTTTGGACTGACGTGTGTTCTGAAGTGTTTGTGAGGAAAGGAGGTGTTATTATTAGGTAAAAGCATTATGTACTAAACTAGACTTAAGCAAATATTTCTGATTTTGTTTCCTCCTGAAAGATATTCCCAACAAACTGCTAAATTGTTTATGCACATTATCCTTTTTTATATGTTTTCCTTACATTTCATTATAAAAAATGTGTTTAGTAATGGAAAAAATGGAAAGAGTGACTTGAAGTTTTTACCAAAATATATTGCAATTTAGACACTATTCCTAGAAGGCAGTTTATAGAGAGCATGTTAACAAGAATACTAAAGACAGGAAAATGATTCTTGCTTCTCAGGATATGAGTTTAGTATCGTTTCATGTGTTCCAGATAGAGCCTGAGAGCTTCAGGAAGCGTGTAACTGCCTCTCCTATCACTGTGTGCTCAGGGTTATACCGTTTCATTTTGGTTTGTTCTTTCTTCACAAAAGAATGACAGAGTCTATTGTAAGAGAAAACTTTGTGGGGGCTCTGCAATGTTCTCCAATTAAAGATACTTAACCGGACAGAGATCACCTAGAAAAGACTTCAGGTTACCTTTCTTGACTTGTTTTGTGTTGTTTTATTTGGGACATTTTCTGAACAATACGAGCTTTTACGTTTGAAATGCGTTTGAACCTGTATCACCAGCAGGATGCTGGATCTTCGGTTTATTTTATGCACAGATGAAATGGAAGATAATGGTAATAATAAAAAGAGATATGTTTTGAGCTTGTCTATATGCAGAACTAATGTTGAAACTCATTTTGTTTCTCTCTCGTTGACACTTGGAACCGGCCCAAGTCCTTCATCCTTGGCAAAAGCAGATACTGTTCTACAGACAGAAACCTAATTAAGCTGAGTGCTACCTGTGGCAAGGACATTTAGAAATTTGAAGAGTTCAAGCAACCAAAACAAAGCGTTAGTTTTCAGCTTTCAGATCTGTTCTTGATAACAGGCTGCATAGTTGGCTTTTTTTTGTGGGTGTTTTTTTTGAGAACTGTGGTCTTAGAAGGCAGCAGAAATGAGGCAATGTTTAATGGCAGCAAATCCCCCCATTGTATCGCACTGTTGCTGTTTCTTTTCCGTATGTTCTGTGATTTAATGTGCTCTCGTGAGGCAAAATCGGTGAAGAGAAATCAGATAAAAAAATGAAACATTTAGCAGATGACTAGGACAACGTTATTAGCTACTGGAATGATACGGCTTGATGAAATCATAGCACTGAGGCAATGTTTTGACTGACTTTTTCAGTTTCCTGTGTGAGTGACACAGCAAAAATTTCATGGCTTTTTACACTGGCATTTCAAGCACTCCTTGTCAAAGTTAGTGAAAACATAGCGTTCTCTTGCACCCTTGCCATTTGAGTATAAAAGGCGAAGCAACTCTCCAGTTCATCTCTAATCTGCTTGCAATCCTCATCAACTCATTTGTATGTTTTTCTACTTCATCAGTGCCAAACAGCAGAAAATGATCCCTACCGAAATATGCCAAAAAAGAACATGTCAAGGACAGCTCTAACATTACAAGGAGCCTACTAGCTGTGCTGTGAGGATTGAAATATAGATCTTTATTTCTGGAGCGCATTATACAGTTGTTGTTAGTGTGGTATTGAGTGATGGGGACAAAAAAAGGAATGAATGCGGAAATGTTGTGGCTCTGATATGTATCTGAGTGTACTTGTTTTGAGCAGAACGTTTTCAGCTCCGAACATAATTGCAAATTGTTCCAAGATAATCTGAAGACATGGTGCTTTTTTTAAGGCAAAGATATTGGCATCTGATATGGTGATCTTGTGCCATGTTGTCATGAGAGGGGTTACTATGTAGCAACAGTTCAATATCATCCTTTGGACTTTTCTGATAGACCACTTAACTATCTCAGCTTTTCCAGTGATCATCTCATTTATCTAGGATTATTGCAGTGAATTTACTGTTTGGTTTTCTTCCAGAACTGAAATGTCAAGTCCGGTGTCATGTATGCAGTAGCTTTGTGCTGTGAGAGCTCAACAGATCCACCAAAAGCTGCTAGTAGTTGATCTTTGGATAGAGCTAGAAATAAATAAATCCTCTTTAGCAGATCAATATTCATCCCATTTAATGCTTGATGTGAAACTTGTGGATTTGAAGTAGTAATGCTGATGTACAGCTAATCGTTGAAATGGGCATTAGGGCTTTTATAGCGTGGCAACATATTGTCAGACAGGAAGGAGGAAAGTGTTGAGTGCATCCTAAGGGGGGGAAAAACTCTGTAACAATATGTAATTTAATGCACATTTGTAATCCACACAGTGTCCTACATTGCAGTGATTTGCTAGGTTACAGACTCATACTGTACATCCTGTGTATTCCAGGGGTTTACTTAGTAGAGCAGATGATTCTTCCTTCAGCGGGTTTTTCAGAGTCTAAATATAATCACCCAGTCAGATTTCAAGACGTAATTTTCCTCTTTAGTACTCTCCTCTCGTCCCTTATGCATCCGACTACACAGCAAGCCCATGGGATGTGTGCTTCCCATGGTACGGAATGTGTATGTGTATCCAGTACTGACCACGTGTAGATATTGGTGTAGGTTTGTGTTACCTACTCACTACGTTTCTGTCTGGAATTTGCATTGTACGTATTTCAGAGAAACAGGAGAATTTCCTGCTATAAAAAAAGTTATGAGATGGCTTAAGAGAGTATTTTCAAAAGTGGTTTGGGTTGCTTGTTTTAATTTTTTTTTTAGTTAAATATTTTTTCTCTTTAGTCTGCTCTAATAATTCAATAATTAAGGCCATTATATTTTTTTCTTAAAATGCAGAAATAAAAGTCATTAAGTAAAAAATTATACTAGACCAGATATAGTATTGGTAAACATGAAGCAGGTTGAGGGTTGAATTTTCTTCTATGCCAAAACTATGCTCTGATTTTCATTGTCTTATCATCACTGTAAATAGCTTTGTAATATTTTGCCCCAGTAAGCTTTGGCCTTAAAGTTCAGCTGCAGAGTTTCCAGATGCTGTGTAGGTCAGCATACACCTTGGTGGACTGTTACCGTAGGATGATGTAAGCAAAATGAGTCCCTCTGGCAGACCTCAGTCCTTTGGCGATGGCAGGAAATGTCCCATCCCATTTCTTTTTCATCAGACAGAGAGACCTCTGCAAAATTGAGAAGTCTCATTATCAGAGCGAAGCAAACAATACAGTTGTTTCATACTCCCCTCTTGTAAGAGATACTGGTGTAAAACTCATTTATAAATACTATGCAACATGACAGAATACATTTGTATCATACTCTTTCGCTACTATCACTAGCTGTTTTGCTACAGAGTACTTTAAAACCAAAGAAGCATATAGAGAAATACCTGCTGATGCAGTGTCTAGTGGATTGCTGCCCCCCTGAAGACAAAATACGGGGCAGTAGAGCTGTTAACGTTCCGTTCCAATAGCAAATCTATATTCCTTTTAGTAAGTCTTCCCTGCACCACTTCAGTGTTTAGTGGGTCCAAGTTTTTACAAATAGAAAAGGATGCGGGAGACAGTGGGGAGGATTAAGTTTGTCTACAAACCAGTAAATCACTAGGAAGGAAAGAAATGTATTTCACGCTATGGAAGAGAGATGGTTTGGAGGGCGTAGGTAGTGACAGAGTGAGAACTTGCTGGGTTGCTCTATCTTCTGTCAGGGTGGGTTAAATAGTCTGGTTAAGCACTCTTCTTCTAACCCTCCTTCAGTGTCCACGATAAAAAGTGGTGTGGGAAGTAGGTGCTTCCTGCGTTGTGAGGAAGGAATGCTCATCACATTTCCTCATATTCACCAGCCTGGTTTTATTTCTGCTACCTTCTTGCATTACCTGCAGCAATATTGCATATTCTGTGCTCTTAAGAAGATGTAATCAAAAATTAAGCCGTTCTATTTATAAACACTTCTGTAAGCTTAAAGAACTTCAGAATACTGCAAGTGTAACTGTTTTACTTCCTATCCTAAAAAAAAAAAAAAAGTCAAGAAAACCTGTGTCTGCTTTTTCCAAAGAATAGTGAAGGAAGAACTATACTGCTGGGGGAGCTAAATAGAATGTTCTAGACTTCATATGCCCTATTTAGGAAGCAGAAGTGTGTCTTGGCATACTATGTTAAAAAAAAAACCAAACACTAGAAAGATCTGCTGGCCTCTCCATCATGAGAGGGTGCTTTGCAGTAGTGCTCACTAAGTGACATTACTTATGTAAGGTCTACTTACCTGAACACAGTGTGTGACCACCTGGAAGCCTTTGCTTTTGTCAGTTATAACAGGATGAAGTTAAAAGAGGACAAGACAGAGGTACAGGGTCACACCTCCTCCCTTACACTGCTGCCCACGTGGACACGCGATGAGACACCTGAAGCAGTTGGGGTTTGCAAACGTGAAGTTCTCCATTGTGCTTAAGAGATGGTCAGTCTGGTCCTAGATTTTGATCTGTTCTTAACTGGTTTTTTACTAAATGTGGTACTCAAATCTGTTAGCGACTCCTAATGTATTTAAATAGATACTGTGAGGAATCACATTTTTGAACTAACTTTCTGATGATTTTAACTGAGGAATAAAAAATAGGGGGGTTGTTTATTTAATGGGTTTCTAAAGCAACTCTTCCCCATAAGGAAAAATAGTCAACCCCCCAGCCTTGCTTCAGTGAAGCTGGTTTTGCTCTGATGATACAAACCCTTCCCTTTCCTCTTGATGCTGTAAAGAGGTTGGGGTTTCCCACTATTAAGGGCTCAAACCTGATCCTAGAAAAGACCCTTACACTGTATGATGAAGCCAAGGAATAACGAGGATTCTGCACTGTTGTGCTGCTTTTTTTTTTTTTAAAAAAAAAAGATTCTTTGAAGTTCAACCTGCATAGCAAATGTTTTAGTTTGTTGTTTTTTTTTTCTTTTAAATGGCTCTTTGCCGAATTTGGGGTATTTTTCTCATGCTGCTTTCAGAGCCCATAGGCGGGTTCAGGCAGGAAGTGCAGCCTGGAAGGCTCGGCCAAATCCAGAGGGATTAGTTGCAGCAAAAGGCTGCTCTGTGATCCTGAGTTACTTTCTTAGTAGTATGGCAGAAAAAGAAAACACAAGGATTCTTGTATGTGTCCAGATCTTCATGCAAAGCAAATCCAACAGACAGATGGAAAATGAAATCAGCCCTGATAAGGCATTTAGGAACATTCTTGTCAATATAAACGCTGATGGTGTTGTCCTTTTCTTTGGGGTTTTAAAAAGCAGGTGATTTTTATGAAACAAAGTCAAAGCTTCTATAAGCCCCAGTTTCCAATGACAGCACAGCAATTTTTTTAAGGGTTTTTTTTCTACCGTGGCTCTTGGGAGTTTTATGCTTAAAGGGGAAATGAATACTTGTTGCTTAAAGGAGAAGTTTAAGGCTAATTAAAGAGGAACTTTTCACATACTTGAAGGTGTGTTGAAAATGGATGTGTTTCTCTTTTTCTTTTTTTTTTAACTTTTGCTTCATTTTGCCCAGTGGCCAGTGAAAGAAATCTGTTGAAATTCCAGAGTTTAGACTTTTCTGTGCAGCTAATTAAGTGAAAAAAGGAGGTCTTGATCCTCTCTTTACATTCACACTGGTTTTTTACAGTGTTTCATATCACCTTGTAATGAATGTACAGAAGTCTTTGGAGTTAACTTTAGATAATTCTCTGTACGGACTAAAGATTTATAAAGGCTCTAAACTGCTTGGTTTTGCATACATTTTTTTTCCCACATAGTTTATCTGAAACTTTATGAATAAAAATAGCAAGGACAGACAAAAAGTTCTAGAAGCCTGCTTTATTTAGATGGTCACCTAAACACCTTTAAACAGAAATAAGGAGGAAGCTTTGGATGTTTTGAGGAGTGGGGAGTGCTGCTGCTGCCGTGTTCTTTTGTTTTTTACGTTATTAAAAATGGAAAAAAAAGGGGGGGGGGGAGTTTATTTTTTCCATTCTTCCAGTGTGAGGTTGTAAGATGCAGAGATTTGAACAGCAAGAGAGGATTCACGATTAGCACTGATTGTAAAAACTTTTCGGTTGTTTGTGTTTTGGTGTATTATTATTTTTTTTTTAAGCTTCCTGCAGCAACCTGACCAAGTGTCATTCCAATAAGACCCGTAAGAATAAGACATGGTTTGAAACTACCAGCTCTGTAGAATGTCAGCTCTCTGTCATTGTTGCTGGAGATCTCTTGAGCTCTTTTAGTATAGCCAAGTTATTTGATTTCTTTTTTTTTTTTTGCACAGTCCATAGAAGACATCTGCTGTGTAAATACTGGACATAAATACCATATCTTTGTCTCCAATCATTATCTGATATTAAGAGATCTAATATCGAGGCCAACAAACTGAGTGAGCTGGCACAGAGGAGCAGAAAAGAGAATTTGTGATATACTTGAAGCAAGTCAAAAACCTCCCTCCCCTCCTCCTCCGCAAACGGAGTGCGGCTTTCCCCCCCCCTTCATAGTCCTGCAAACAAAAAGAACAGCAGAGGGAGCCCCTGCATGGCTTAAATCGTTGGGTTTAAAGAAAAGGAAGCGAGCGCTTCCCCAGGGTGACAAATCTTTGCCGCCCTCTTTTGAGCCGTTCCCGCAAAGCAGCGGCCGCTGCGGAGGCACCTTCGGGAGCGGCCGCCCCCGCACCGCCCCCCTTCGTGCGCAGCCGGAGCTGCTGCCGGCAGCGAGCAGGGACACGCAACAGCGTGATCGGTTTGCGGCTCCCTGGGACCTGTGAAGGGCTGCTGTGAATCACTAGGCTCTTTGTTTCATGAGTCTGCTAATGAGGGTTGAATGGGAGGTGTACTAAGTAAGCATTTATCGCACCGTATATATTTATATATATAATGTGCTGAGAAAATATTTACCTTCTGTGTACCAGTGCATATAATCCTGTCTCTCTTCTGTCAGCATCGTTTGCGGTCGGTCGTGGGATATTTTCCATCGATGTTACTTTGCACTGTGTTCTCATAAGCAGTTCAAATCCAAATCCGCTGTTTGCTTCAACTTTGGGTGATTTTTGTAACCCTCTGATTGAACGTGACAGACAGGTCTAAAGCAAACCCGAGAAGCAGATCTGGAACCAAAATATCCCAAAGTTTCAGTGGTTTAAGATGTGCTGGAAGAGCCATAATGTTAGAATGTTAGTTTATAGAAAAATATAGCGTGCTTTTCAAAGGACTACAATACACTCAAGCTGTAGCTGGTCAGTTATTTGTTGACAAAACTTTTCTACTGCAGAACGACTCATCCATCTGCATACTGTTGTATGACTCTAGTTATTCTGAGATGGTTCCTAACAGGCCTTCTGGTCACAGTTGGACACCTCAGAACGTTAAGTTACCTGGAGAGGTTCCC
>JANHFX010010322.1:0-21058 GCA_027560015.1 Chloroceryle amazona | reverse complement strand
TCGCCCCCCCCGCCCTTTGCAGTAAATCTGCTAATTCCCACCTATCATTTTTAAGGGATAACCTACTTTAAAGGATAGTCCTATCAAGTGTTTAACTGTACGCCCGTTTTTCTGTGGTCGTTCTCAGTCCCGAGGATTATCCTACTTAAGGGAAAATGGGGAGCAGTTGGTTCACGTTTCCAAAGGCTGTGTTTCTAGTGCAAAAGTTGATTTATTTTAAAAAAAAGAAGCTCTAAATTTAAAGTATCACAAATTAAGACTTCCCAAGAGCCACCCTGTTGTGGTATTAAATAGAGTCGTGCTTAAATTCTACCGATCGCTTAATAAATGAAGGAGAGCTGATGATCTCACAGCCTGAAATGTGCCAAGTGAGATCCAGTTCAGCGTTTGTCTCTGTCTGTATCAACGGGAATTGTTGTGACTAACTGCCTTGTGTGGCGGACGTTTCCAGCCAGGTTTGGAGATGGATTATATGACTCCTATATGAGGATAGATCAGATAAGGTACCAAGAGTCTACAAATGAAGATCACAGCCCCTCGGGACTTCCAATCCTTGGAAGATCTAATGTGAGTATTTTAAAGTCGTCTGGGTCCTCACGGAGTTGCATCGCATGGCAGGGAGAACTATCAGGGAGTTCCCTGTCTCCTTACAGAGAATGCTTTCAGAAATGGGGATGTTGCAGCTTTGTAGTAGCTTACTAACCTCGCTGCTTCTACTAAGCATGAAGATGATGTGGTCTCGTGGTCAATGTAGAACTCGCTGGGCAGCCTCAGAAACCCAATCTCGCTCTCCTCGGCTCATGTTTTCATCAAGAAAGTCACTTTGCAGAAGGTTGAAGTGTTCTGCCGTGGCACCCTGTGCTCGGGGAAGTATGTACATCCACACACCCTCTGCTTTACCTCTTGCCTGTTTCCATTTCTGTTTCCCTCATGAAAATTCCAAGAGATAAGTACTTAGGCGCAGCAGAAGGCTCCGTGTGGGCTCACACGGCTGCCAAACGGCTTACAAATGTATCTTTCTCCCCTGAAAACTTCGGTGTTGTTTGGTTTGCTAGCAAACCAGCTTTTTATGGACCTAGGGGTTAACTTTAACTACCCAGTTAAATACAAATGTAGCTGGAGGATTATTCTGTTCCACTGGTGTATCTTATTTTGTCCATCAAGCCTGTTAACTTGGCAAGGCAGTAAAAGGTTGTAAGGTTATAAAATGCCTAGTTTTGACATGATGACACATCCAAAAATACAACCTTAGTGGGTACCTCATGAGCGGGAACTGAGACAAAGCACACAAAGGTAAAATTTGTGATGCTCATTTTTAATGGGAGAGGACCTGAACTTAAATGATATTTGGTTTCCTTCTTGCAAGATTTTTGCCCTACGATGTAATGTCACGTGAAAACCAGAGTTCTGATGTTTGCAGCATTTAATGGTTTCTTTCAGTATTCAGAGGATAACTGGTGCACTTTTCCCAAGCCAGTTGTGTAGGAACTGGGCCAAGTGTTTCCATCTCAATTAAAATGAAGTTTTGTAAGGGTGTGAAGATCTTCACCAGGGTGCCACCTGTGTTGTCAGTCTAATGTCCTGGCTGCTAAGAGCACTTTATCTAAATAAAATAAAACAAAACCCCTGCAGCCAGTGATCTGTAAAAGCAAGCTGTTGAAAGAAAGCTGATGTTACCCAGGAGTCATCTGACTTCAAGCGTAGCTCTTCGGAGTCCAGGTTAAGTGTGATCTACCTTTGCATCTCATCCTCACGTGGCAAATGATTTTTGTAGTCCCCTGAGAATGAAAATTACTCACTGAATGGCTGTTGGGCTGGGTTTGAGATCCAAAGCCATGGTTGCTTCATTAAGAAATAGCTCCAGGATAAATGGAACAATGAATCTCTCATTTCTGTTGGGATTCCAAGGTACAAATGTTTGCTGCAAACAGCAGAGGCCTTCACACCTTATCCCGTTGCTACAATTGATGACTTTGGGGTTGTTGCCAGCATTTTTGGAAAAGAAGTTTACGTAGTAAGGAGCATTTCTGCAAGAGGTTTTGAGGTCCTGGTGGGTCATTCATTTCTCCAGCTGGAGAAGGCTGCTCCGGAGAGCCCTGCTGACAAAAACTGCAGTCTCCTGTGCCAGGCTGGCTGCAGAGGTGCAGTTGTGTTTATTTGGTGATAAAAGGGATAAAAAGCAACTTCTGTTGTGTGTACAATTAAACCCACGTAGAATTAATACTGAGTTCTGATTGCAAAGGTGAAAGATTTTATAAGGATGGGCTTGCTTTGGCTTGGTTCCCCCCTCCCTCCTGCCTCCCCCTGGAAAACTGAAGGTTCACGCTTGTTTGTTTTCTTGTTCTGTGCTTGTATTCTCTGTTTATCCGTAAACTCCCAGTTTGAGCCTGCTGGACTCGATAGCCCCTCTAGCCAGTCCTGAAAATATGTCCTCCTTATCTGGGAGGTTCAGTCAGCTCTGAGAAAAAGGCGTTTACTCAAACTCACCAGGGCTGGGCTTGTTTTGTTTGGGTTTGGGTTTTTTTAGTTATTTTTTCAAAGCTTTCTGGAAGGGCACGTTGCTTACAGTACACTGCGTTTTGGGGTCGGCAGGACACAGAGCAGTGGAGCTTAGCAGGATATATCTGATGGCCTCTAAGTGACTGTTGATAAGGACTTCTGTAGGAAATACCCATTTGGGGAGGCTGGTGAGCAAGAGTGAACATTTCAGGACGGCACCAAAGTTGTTTTTTGGTGAGAACATTCGCTTCCCTTATTTCCTGACTGTGCAGAGATGTTGGATTGTATGTAACTAAAAAGGAATTTGGTTTTATTGCTGTGGATCTGCAGGTTTATTTATATTTTCTGTTTGATTCCAGTGTAGTTATTTTGGTTTTCAGGGATTCGGTTTGGCATGTGTCTCAAATCTTTATTTTTAGATTAAAGGACAAAATGGAAAACAGATGTTGCTACTTGAGTCAGGGCTTCTTCAGTGTTGCACAGGATAAGACAACACCTCTCCGCTGTCTGTCAGCGTGGAGCGTCAGCGAGTAGGAAGGGGGAATAACTGCTGATCTAGTAAGGAACTGAACTCCAGGGAGTTCAGCATGTACTACATTATAAAAATGACAAGCCGGAAAAATTTCACAGTGCTTTTCTCACCGTCTATGCGTTTGTTTCAGCCGTAAACATTTTACCAGATGGCAGTAAGAGGCAGTAGTTACAGACTGCTGTCAACTAGGTTGCAGCAAGAGAGATTCTGGATTATTCAGAGCTTCCAAGTCTGTTTTAAGATAGTTAGGCAGCTATCGTGATTTCAGGGGGAGTTGTGGGTTGGATGGTGTTTTCTCTTGCAAAGAGAAAACACCATTTAAAAGAAAAAAAACCCCAAACAGCAAATACAGTTTATCTTGCCTTGCTCTGTCACCCTCTGCTCCTCATTCAGTTTGGTTACAGCAGCTTTACATCACCTGCCATTGTTTCTTTGTCTTCCCTTGGCCTGCTCGTCTTTGCAAGATTCCCGACGCTTGTCTGCACATCCGTGTTGTGCTGCACGTTTCAGACAGGTGCAAGTTGCATCTGTCGGGGGTTGTGTTTGCTGCACCCACGTTTAAAGCTAAACATAGCCCTCCCCCGCTGCTTGCTGAGCGTGTGCGTGCTCCTACAGATAGGTGCTGTGTCCTTGGGTGAGTGTTGGGCTGCCGTGGGTTTTTACCCTTTATGGACTTAAAATTACACTGCATTTCTGCAAGTGCCTGCTCCAGAAAGTTGCATTCTCTTGGTGTTCCCTTCCATAACTCTGTGTGATGTTAGTTTAGGGCTAGCGTTTTATATTTGTTCCTAATGGAAAAAAAAACCCAACAAACCTGTTGATGTTACTGGTTTTGTTTTACCTAGTATTGATTATATTCTTAGTCTGTGCTTTAAGAGATAAAGTAAAGCTTTTTTATTATTATTTTTCCCCACCTGTAGGCTTCTAGCAACAAACTCGCAATGAAGGATCACCCTCTGTCTGGAAGTCAGGTCAAAGTGGAACAATTATTCGAGGACTCTGGCAACAGGAGGAGTAGCACTCTTCAGTCTGCTGGAATTCCTGGTTCAGAAAGAGCTCTTCCTTCCCTGACGAAAGACAGAAGTATAGAGAGCATAAGCACTTGTAAAGGTGGTGGTAGTTCCTCTAAAGCACACAAGGCCATTTCCCAAGCTCCAGAGCAAGCTGTCAAACAGTACAAGCATCAGTTATCTGCTTACGAGCAGCAAGAGATATTTAATTTTTCTGAAATTTACTTTGTGGGTCCAGCTGCCAAAAAGAGGCAGGGAGTAATCGGTGGTCCCAACAACGGAGGTTATGATGATGACCAAGGCAGCTACATTCATGTGCCCCATGACCACCTTGCTTACCGGTATGAAGTACTCAAAATCATTGGCAAGGGCAGTTTTGGACAAGTTGCTAAAGTCTACGATCACAAACTCCACCAACACTTAGCCTTAAAGATGGTCCGCAATGAGAAGAGGTTCCATCGCCAAGCAGCAGAAGAAATCCGGATCCTGGAGCATCTGAAGAAGCAGGATAAAACAGGCAGTATGAATGTTATTCACATGCTGGAAAGCTTCACCTTTCGGAACCACATCTGTATGACCTTTGAACTCTTGAGTATGAACCTGTATGAGCTGATTAAAAGAAATAAGTTCCAGGGCTTCAGTATTCAACTGGTACGCAAGTTTGCTCACTCTATCCTGCAGTGTTTGGATGCCCTTTATAGAAACAAAATCATACACTGTGACTTGAAGCCAGAAAATATCCTCCTAAAGCAGCAAGGGAGGAGTGGAATCAAGGTTATAGATTTTGGGTCCAGCTGTTTTGAGCACCAAAGAGTCTACACGTATATTCAGTCTCGATTTTATCGGGCGCCGGAGGTGATCCTGGGAAGTCGCTATGGGATGCCCATAGACATGTGGAGTTTTGGCTGTATTCTGGTGGAGCTATTGACTGGATACCCTCTCTTTCCTGGAGAGGATGAGGGAGACCAGCTGGCTTGTATGATGGAACTTCTCGGAATGCCACCTCAGAAGCTTTTGGATCAATCCAAGCGAGCCAAGAACTTCATCAACTCCAAGGGTCATCCTCGTTACTGCACCGTCACTACACATGCAGATGGAAGAGTGACCCTTAATGGGAGTCGATCGCGCCGGGGTAAAGTACGAGGTGCTCCGGGGAACAAAGACTGGGTGACGGCGCTGAAAGGCTGCGACGATCCCTTGTTTATAGAGTTCCTAAAAGAGTGTCTCAGCTGGGACCCTTCCGCACGCCTGACTCCGAGCCAAGCTTTAAGGCACCCTTGGATTTGTAAACGAACGCCCAAACCACCCAGCACTGATAAAACCTCCAATAAACGGATTTCTAGCTATACAAGTTCTTTCACAGGAATAGGTTCCAAGTTGCCTCCCGTGGTTGGAGTAGCCAACAAGCTGCGGGCTAATCTGACATCCGACCCCAACGGCACGATACCTCTCTGCACTGTGCTGCCCAAACTGGTCAGCTAACAGAGAACCGTCTACTGCCACGTACCTGTCTTTTAACTGTTTGTTAATAATGTGTAAGGGAGTTAAATGCAGAGGTTTTTAACGGGCTTACTTTTTATTAGAGGCTAAATCTTGAATCTAAAACGTTCAGTGGAAATGTACCCATTTAAAGGGCTAATTCTGATCCAGTCGTTTCACTCCCGATGTGGTGCACGTTCCATCACCGGGTAGCTCGGCTCAGCTGTCGAGTAAAATGACAGTTTGGCAGAGGTGCTGTTCCAGAAATCAAACTGTTTCTTATCGGGACGGTTTAACAGATTTGTTTTTTTGCTTAAGACAGCAAAGAGAATTGAGTTTAACTCTGTATGTTCAGTTAGTCTCCAACTGAACTCTTTTTATGCCGCGGGAGAGTTTTTACATCTATTGTCAAAAGCACAACAGCGTCGATGTAATGCAGTAGGAGCTCACTTAAAATTGCTAAGTTCTCTTTGAAGAATTTTATTTCTCTGTGCTGCTTTTTCCCTTATCTATCCTGACTGAGATTTTTAAATACCATGGGATGTAGACACCAAAGGAATTTGGTGTTGGAATGAGATCATCCGAGGATTTATTATTTTTTTTTTTTGTGGCATAGAAATGCCATAAAACACGGGAGAGAACTAAACAAATCTCTCTCTTTCTGTACACTTGCTATTTCCCTCAAAAGTGTATGGAAAGCTGGGAATTCAAGACCAGGACTGGTCCAGCACAAGCGTGGACCAGTTTGTTCAGGGCAAGTGAATCAATGATCTGCTTCTTAAACTGACATCATCAGTTCTGCCAGGGGTGTGCGCATGTGTTTGTTTTCCTGTTTTGTTCCCAAACAAAAATATTGAATTTTAAAGAGCTGGTTTATGTACGTGTTTGAGATTCTGGTCATTTTAAAAATTCCTTTTTTTGTGTGTGTGTGTGTGTAGAAGTGAATTCCAGTGACTTACATGGAGCTCTTTTAATAAAAAGCAAACATGCCACCCCTATCAGACAAGTAAAACTTTTTAATGCCCATGAGAAAACAGGGCAGGGAGGGCACCCCTAATAATTGGAAGTGTGCTCTGAAATCAAAGCATAATCTGTGAAATACCAGGAAAGGTGCAAGAACTGGTAGATCCAAATCTAAATGCATTACGGGAAGAATTAGTTTTATTTTTAATCCTATTCCCTCAGGTCTTTGAGAGAGAGATGCCTACATTTTCTCATTCTTGAAATAAATGAGCTTGTATTTCCTCTCCCTTTATCTTCCAAGAACAGGAGAAGGTGGTGTGACCTGGAACAACAACAGCACAACTCGTTCTGGTTGTTGCTTCTTGCTGCCACATGGCCCGAGTCCATTTGCAGAAACATCTGATCTCTTGCCAGGTGCCTGAACACGACTCCAAATACGATTTACAGCTCTTACGAACAGAAGGGTTTAAATTTAATGAGTTTCTCTGTAGCAGGTTTGGGATGTTAAAAGGAGGAGGCTCGGTCCGCGAATAAAGGCGTTGGCAGGGTGAGTTTTAAGATGAGGTGACCGCGTGTTCCATCCGAGACCCTCCCCCTGAGGAGATGGGGCTGTGTTTTCTCCTCTGCTCTGTTTAGTTCCAGCACTGCTGAAATGCTGGGCGGAGGCCTGTACAAAAAGTCAAAAAGACAGAGCCAAAGCTCCAGATTTTCCAGGACTGTTGTTTAAACTGAGGTTCTCGTCTACGTAGCTTGTTTTGGAATTCTTTTGTTTTACAAGGGTAAACTCAATAAGCTTGGTGATGCTGTTAAAATAACAGTCTAGCCTTTATCTGTGCAGCTCCAAGTAATACCAGCGGGTATGGTATGTTCATGGTTCACTTCATAACAACACGTGATGGGGAGGTTTTGTTTTGCTCGGCTGAGTGAAGTTTTATTTGAATGGAGAAGCAGGGAAGTGGATTTTTGGGGGCAAGTGGCAGAAGACACCGTGGATTTTGGTGCCTCTCTAATGGATGTGGCACATTTTTTAGAAGCCAGGGGCTTTGTTCTTCCTCCTCTGCCCTTTACTCTATGCAGTTTTTTACAAAATATACCCGGTGAGTGAGGAGAAAAGAACCTTTCAGGAGCAATAGCTTGTTGGGAAAGGTGTCTAGAAAAGCACTTTATAGCGTTACCGTAAAGTGATGGTGCTGTCTGGAGCCTGACGGGAGACAGCAGAGTGTTGGTGTGCTCAGAGCTGGGCAAACAGCTCTTCCTTTAGGAACTCAGAGCGGTGTCTTGGTTCTAAACCATTTCCAGCCATAAAATGCCAGGTGTAGAATAATCCTTCTCTTGTGACTTCTGGGAAGCGATTACGACAAGGCAGCCTCTAATGTAACGGCCTCTGGTGTACCCACCGAAACCTCCCTTAAGGCTTGTGCAACTGTCAAAACTGCAGATAAAAGTAATTTGCTGGCAAGAACGTTGCTTTTTACCTGGGAAATGCGTTGGGCATGACCTGCCTGCACAAGGTGCCCGTTACTAGTTGTGTATGTTTAGGACTGGATCCTTGCTTGGCACTACTGGCACTGGAAACCGAGCGCGTAGCCGACGGTCTCGCTGGTTTGGTGCTCTCCTCTGTACAGCCCTAGGAGTTGAGGAGCAAAAGGAAAGAGCCTCGGCAGATTTTTACTGCGTTGAAAAGGACTTTTTTGTAACCTAGGGAATGCAGCTGGGAATAGTTTGGTCTTGTTCGCAATTACTAAGCCCCGTTTTCTTTATACAATGTTTGCTTTCAGTGAATAGCGTGACCCAGTATTCCCAAACTGGGAGAGCCCCCCAGGTGAGCTAATAAATCTCCTGTCTGGGAGAGAGCTGAGGAACTGTCCCTGCAAGGCCCTGACTCGTTGAGTTCCCTGTCAGCTAGTGTAGGACTTGCTCACGGCTGCGGTGTTGGACGGTGGCCTTTACCCAGGGTGGTCTCCGTGGCCATCCTCACAGGGATGAGGTTGAATCTCAAGTTCACATTTTGTTTTATGGAAAGCTAAACACTAATGAGGTCTGAAATCACTAGAAGTCTGTTGTTTTCATTAGTTGTCCTACTGGTTAGAATGTTAAAAGTGATGAAAAAGTGGATTTGTCTAAATAGATTTAAAAGATCGGCTTTTATTTCGGTGGTAGGACTTTGCTTTGCAGGTTTGTTAAATCTGCCAGCACTGGTGAGGTTCCACTGGAACTTGGGTCATGTTCTCCTAGGAAAGCAGCACAAAACAAACACAAATTACTCTGGTTTACAGCAAAACAGACGTCGCATTTATAGAAGTCACCTAAACTTGTTCTAGAGTGTTCCTTGTAACATTCCCCCTGGTTTCCTACGCTGCTAGCCCCTGTATTGTAGATAACACGCTCCCTTTATTGTCTGCTTTTTTAGCCCTTGGGTTTAGCAATATTTTTATACAGAGGAAGGCCACAGCGTGAGCATCACACCCAACAGGCACATGTTGCCTTCACACCGGGGTCCAAGTCTTATCTGCCTGTCCAAGCTGAGAGAGAACCGTGGTTTCCTTTGAACTCAGTGGGACGGTGAAGTATTTTTCTTCCCCGTGGAACATGGTGCCACAGACACCCACCCAGGCACTGAGTTTTGATCTTACCAAGGCCAACTGCTGAACGTGAAGCTTGTTTCACAACAGCGACCCGACTCTAGAGATCTTCTACGTACAACAAATACTCTTCACTAGAGTTTTTTTATCCTTCCTCTTCAGCTTGAAGAGGAAACTCTAGCTGTCCAGTGACCTACGAATTCACGGCAGACTAACTGGAAAGCTTTCAAGGTGACTTTTGTGGCAGAGTGAGTGTGTTGCTCAGTGTGAAATTGCTTACAAGCGTTGTGACCTGTTAGGACTTCGATGCAGTTGAAAACTTTTTAAGCAGCAATTTACCAGTAGAGGCTCTTTGCAATGATCATCCTCAAAAACTACCTCCAAAATAAACCTAGGGTCCTCTTTGAAGGGATATTTGCTGCAGACTACAGCTCTTCTTTTATGATTTTTTTTTTTTTTTTCCTTTCGTGTTTTATGCTAATAGCTGGTTTGGCTGTGAAACGTATACATGATGATCTCAGCAATGTCTTACTAATCCTGGCCATACAAGCGAAAGGCTGATTCTGCACCCAGAGATCTCTGCTGAAACGATTGATACAAATCCCCTGCCTGCCAAAGTTTAATACTGCTGTGGACGTGGAGAGCCAAAATAATATGGAAAGATCTGCGGCACTTCTCTGCAGTACCCAGCTGAGATTCCAAACAAACTGTGCTGAAAGAATTTAATGGAAAAACCTATAGCTTTGGCACGTGCTGAGCACCCGGAGCTGTGGGGACCTGGCAGTTCGGAAAAATCAGACATCGTGGGTTTATCCTTAGTGCTTATCACAGATACCGCTTGATTATTTGGGGGGTTTATTAATTTGGGAGGGGTTGGGGAAATGTATAATGCTTCATACTGCCCAGAAAGGAGCCCTTGTGTGTTCTGAAACTCCACCGATACCTTAGAACTCTGTAATTCCCACCGTAGCGTGTAAAATCCCCGGGTCATCGGAGCAGGCTTGGATAGGCGAACACTGTCCCTGGACTTGGCGGGTGCAGTGACTTTGATCCAGATACAGTTCTTGCAGACAGGCTAACGGGGTCAGCGAGCCTGTGTTGCTAGAGAATAACCCGTGTTCCCTATACATAGCACTGTGCCTTATTATTTTACCAGCCTACATCTGTCTCGGTGCAATCAAATTACTATTCAGGGGTTCTTACACATTGCAGATGTTCCTACTAAATGTCAGTGTCTGAAGAATTTACAGGTGAGCCTTTTTATTACAAAGAATTGTGATGAGGTGTAAGACGGTGGAGAATGTAGAAAACATATAAGGTGCATGTGGCTATAACTCTGTGAAGGAAAGCTTTGGAAATAAGTCAGTCTCAAACTATGTATCTAAATGTAACGAACAGATATTTCCTAAAGTTGTCTTTCAGTTCATTTTTAAATGAAAATAAATGCCTAATTTTCTTTAGCAACAGACTGTGCCAATTCCTAAAAGTCCTCGATTTAAAAAGAAAAACCCAAACCCTAAAGGTGTTATTTCCAGATGTGGTAATTTCCCTTGTGTTCCCAACCAGCACCTTCTGTGGCACCTCACTGGAGATGAGAAGAAACCTTTCAGCTTCTGTGTGAGTCGATGATTTCAGTGTGTCTGTGCTAAACGTGATGAATGCTCTGAGCTAACAAATGTTCTTCTCGTTAACGGTGCTGTAATTAGAACATACCGAGGCTTTGCTGTGACACCCTTCAGTTGTCACTTTCCGATTCGGCCCACTGGAGATCTTTTTAAAGCCCAGAATCCTGCTTATCCCTGGGCTGAAAGGAGAAATCCAGTAATAGCCACTTAAGGAAGATTTGCTTTTATTAGAAACCTATAAATGGGTAACCTACTGTACACAAGTGGCTATTGGAATAGTTGGAAGATGAAATCACGCCCCAATAAAAAGGTCTCTGGCTCTGCCCCGTGCGATTAACGGCGCACGTTACATGCCCAGAGTTTGCAGACAACGCAGAGTGACTTTTTTTCTCCCCCCTGGTTTAATGCAGGCAAAGGGCAAACGATCAATTTAAACAGCAAAAAAGAATTTACAGTCTGAAACCAGTGACAAAATATCTCCCCGCAGACGTTTAAGCGTTGTTGGGATCTCTTTGGTTATAGGGATGTGCATATGGCCAGGTGGCCCTGCAGCCTCCAGGGACCGTGCTTGCTCAGCCCGTCACCGGGACCGAGTTTCCTGGGCCGGTGTCCGTGAGGATTCTGTGTGACCGAGCGGTGTTTGCTCGGGCACGGCACCTCCCTGGGAAAAAAGAAAAGCTTACCTTGGCAGGCTGCTGTGATAGGTGGAACAGGCAAGGGCATTGCCCGTTCTGCTGTTTGGAGCTGCCCAGCGGGGGTTTGATGCCAGCTGAGGAGCTGGCGAATCCCATCCTGGAAGTGTATTTGTAGAATTCTGCCTGTCCAAATTGTGCTGGGGGGGCAGTGAAAGCTGCACCTCTGCCCAGGGTGTCAGGTTGTGGGGCAGAAGGCTGGAGCTGAGCCCCCCGGTGCTCGTGTGGTATATTCCACCTGTTAATAATTATCACCATTCATTAATTAACACAGTTTCTTGAAGGAAGAATTAACCGGGAGATTCTCGAATCGTTTTGAGAGGCAGAAGAAGATTCACTTGCGTTTAGCAATATTCCTTTTGGTTCACTGGGCTTAACTTTTCGACCTTTGCACAGGAGGAGGGTGATGCCGTTCCACGCAGCAGAGCCTTTTAGTGCAAAATGCTTCAAGCAGCAGCTGCATCAAACCAGCCAGTGAGTTGTCGCATAGCACAAATTTGCCCAGTTTAATTTTTCCCTACTGACGTTTTAGACACGGGCTGAGGGCTTTTTTTTTCTTTTTCAGCTGCTTGTCTAATTCATGCTTGTAAGCCAAGACTCTTCAGCAGTGCCTGGCTGCTTTGGAACTTCACCTTTGGCTTCTTCTGCTTGATCTGTTTTAAAGGGACCTGATTTTTCTGAAAATAAGAGCCAGAGACTTTCTAAGGCCATGCCAAAGGACCTCAAAATTACCAGACTGAAAACGTTGGACCTGTCTTCTAGTAACAGAGATGGTCTAAGTGACTAATGGTGCCAGCGGTCCTCATGCTCACTGAGCTGGAACCAAGGGGAAGGATGTTTGTAGACTTTCCCCTGATGAGGCGATGCTGCTGCGTGTCCAGAGACCAGGAGCCTGCTGGAGCTGCTGGGGCAGGTCTGGGTGGCATCTCCTGGGTGTGCTGCAGCCGCTGAACCTCTGTAGGTAGCCCCCCAGTGAATCATCTGCTGGAGTTGGTGGTAGCAATGAACCTCCAGTTTGTTTGGGGAGTCATTCCAAGCTCTGCTTTCGACTCTTGCACGCACACACCGTTCTTACTGATGTGGCTCAAGGCCGTGTGGACCAAAGAGGTGAATTTTGCCCATAATTAGGTTTTCTTTGAGCATTCAGCTAGCACGCTAGTGCTGGCCTTCATGAGATTCATCTAACCCTTTTAGGAACCCAAGTGCTTTGCTGCACGGATGATGAATGAATGGTAGGCAGCTCTGGGTTTGTTTTCTTTCCTTGTGTCAAATCAGCCTAACGGGCTTTACAAATGCTTTTTAGGGCAGCCACGTGCACAGATGCTCAGAAATGTCTTTTCCTCTGAAGATTGTTCTCTTCACCTGACTGCAAGTTCTTTGAACAAAGCACGTATGATGTACACTAAATGTTCCCCCGTGGTACCTTCTCTGCTCTCCCCAGGGTTCATCCAGACACAACGTGCTGGGTTATACTTGATGCAGTTGCAGCCAGCAGCAGCCAACATCTGCACCCCGTGGCATCTGTGAAGTCTGCACTTATAAGGAGTTGAAGGAAGGTTTGGGATCTGGCTCTCGGCTCCAGTGCGGAATAGCAGGGGGATGGGGTCATCGGCACGAGAGCTCCGCAGTGTTTCCCTCACCTCTTGCGACGGGGGTTTAAAGAGCAGTCCCTGCAGTGGGCTTCAGCTTGTTTGCTTTGTCTGCAGGGGTGAAATAGTTGCCTGAATTAAGTCTGCCCATTCTTAACTGCTGAGAGGAGCTTTCTAAAGATGACAGAGCGTCAGCCCCAGCCTCTCGCTGAGGAGCGGAGCCATGTAAGGATCTGCATTCCTCCCGCCAGCTCAGAAACTCTGGTATTTGGCTGCACAAGGGGCAGAGAGGTGTCTTGGAGAGAGCTGCTTTCGAGGGCAAGTGGGCTGTAGGAAGGCAGAGAGCGTGATTACAATAATTAAGTGTAATTAAGAATAGCTGAGAAGGGATTGAGAGAAAGCACCCGCCTGACGAGCCCACAGAATTCACTGTTGGAGGTTGTTGTAAAGACCTGTGACATTGTTTTTAAAACACGGTGAATTTAATAAGAATTTCTTCACCCTTTTAATTGCATCGTGAAAATAGCTCGGCTGTGCCGTGTTGGAGAAGGATGCTGCTGAGCATCCCCAGGCAAGAAATAATGCAGCCAGTGCTTGCCCTGGGCAGTTTTCTGGCTGTGGGGAGGCTGCCGTGGCCACGTGTCCCTGGAAACGCACGCAGGAGCTGGGAGAGCGGAGCGTTGCGCTCGGCTGGTGGCCTTCCAGGGCTCTGCCGTGGGCGACCACGTGGAAGAAGATCTCATAGTGCAGGAAAATGAAATGGAAAAATAGCAGTGCCACCCTGCCCTGCCCTGCTCAGCAGGAGCCTCGGCAGCTCATGCTGCTCATTCTGACGTGGGCAAAGGATGAGAAAGAGAGCACAGAAGAGGTGGTTTACTCCATACTATCACAGCTCTGCCCGAGGTCCCCATTCACGTCCCACAGCGCCCAGGGCTGTAATGAGGTTTAATACCTTCCAAGCCTCTGTGTGTGCCCATCTTCTGCCCAGCCACCTTGGGTGACAGCAGCAGCAGTACCGTCGACGGCAGAGGCTGCCAGTCTCTCCAGCAGGTGTTGATGATGGATGGCAGAAATGAAATCACACTGGAGGTGCGGGCAGCCGGCTGTAAAGTCATCAAACAGGAAAGGTCATGCAAGTAATTTACACCAGAAGGTCTCTGCTCTCAAAGCCATAAGCACAGATTAAATATGTGCAAGCAAGCAGGGAGGGAGATTTTTTTTTTATCTGAGGCTGAATCCCTGAGACACGAGCTGTATATCCCCTGTATATCCCCTCCACAATTCCCTTCATTGCTGTTGCCCTGTGCAGAGCTCAGGGAGTAACAAGCCTTTGGCAGAGTTTGGTCTTGATGTTGCCAGATGGCTGATGGGGGTTAGGAAGGGGATGACGATGGGCAGGACACCCCCAGGGCTTGTGCAGCTCCTTGGCCGCTGCCTCTAGGCCTGGGCTTCTGAAGGTGCCTGAAGAAATGTGCTGCCCAACTTCTGTTCCGTGCTGATCAGATTGAGGTGCTTAATTTCTTTTTTAGACCCAGATAAACGTGGAAAAAAACAGGGGTGGTTTTAGAGGTTTCTACCTCTTTGCTGGAGGTGCCCCACATCACCGCATGGCCTCCTGGGCACTGGGAGGGAGCAACCACATTTTCCAGCACTTTCCAGACACTTACACACCGCTCATCTTCAGAAGCACCTCTTCAAACTGGGCATTTCTAGGGGCAGAGGGAGGGCCAGGCTGGGCACTCGGGCTGTGCCGGCCGCAGCTCTCGCTGGCCACTGGATTGCTGGGGAAGCTGGGAGTGTGTGTGTTTGGGGGGCAGCGAGTATGAGGAAGCTGCTGGTTATTTTGGGAGGTGCAAGAGGGGAGCAAACAGCCCAGCTTTCATTTTCCAGCCAGCTGGTGATGATTCAGGGTGTTTTTGCAGTGACAATTGCGTGGAGCTGAGCGACACAGGGCTTGGTTACACGTCCTGGCTGCAGTTACGTGTGCAGCAGCATTTTACCTCCCTCATCATCTTAATTCTCACTGTGTGGGGCACTGGTGGTGCTTTTAGGAGACCCAATAAGACAGCGGGAGGGTAAGAGAAAGGCAAGACCTCCCTCCAGGTTGGATCTTCTTCTTCTTTTCCCCGGTCTAATGGGATCACATGCTTTGCTGTAACTATTTCCAGACCCCTCTTCAGCTCTTGCAGGACTAAGCGTGATCCTTTGACGCATCCTCATGTGTTGGGAAATGCACAAGAATGACACAAACCTTTATAAATATTTTCTGATGATTGTTTGTTTTTTTTTTTCTTTCTATGGAACTAAACCCAGAGCTTCCTGCATCATTCACCCTGTTAGGTCTAATTCACAGAGCAGATAAATTGGCCTTTATGAGAAGCTTTCTTGGGTTCTGGTCTCACTCCACGGCCCTTTCTATGAACTGGCAATGTGACAGAAAGGTGCTTTGCTTTCCCAGAGGGCCACAACAAATGCAGCTTTTGGTGGCCCTAATTTCAGATGTGCTCCCCTCTCCCTACCCCTGTCTCCCACCTCCTTGATGCCATGCTCAGAGTTCTTCCCACGCGGCACTGCTGTGGGATTAAGCATGGCCAGCAGCAGGGATGGCAGCTGTGGGAGGTGGGAGGTTTGTCCCTGCTCTGCCCACAGCCATGGGGTGACCTTGTGCTTCACCAGCCTGTCTGCAGCTCACGCAGGAAACCGCAGCCCTGGGAGAGCTGCCCTGAGCAGCAGAGCAGAGGGGGCCCTGTGTCTGCATGACATTTAGTGTCTTATTTTATACAGGATTTATTTATCAGCCCATCTGCCTTATTTTCTGTCTGCTGGCCGTGGAGCCCGCTCCTTCCACCCAGATCCTGCCAGCGCTGGGGGTGCACGGTACGCAGAGCTCGGTCCTGAGCCTGAAGTCCATCTGAAGAAGCCTAACTCGCTTCTCTGACTCCCTTCCCCTGTCCATAAGGTGGGAATAGCAGCTGGAAAGGGACTAGCACACAGCAGTGGGGGGTGTCTCCAGCTCCAGCCTTGTTCAAGACTCTGCATCCTGCCAACTCTGTTTTGTTCCGTATCCAGCATCTCTCCCTGAACACCAGTGTCCAAAAACCTGTGGTACATGAGAGCGATGTAGATGCTGCTGGGGCCAGAGAGTCCCAGACCTGGATGGAAACATCCCCACTGCTGCTTGCAGCACAGGGAGGCTCCAGTGCACAGCCTGGAGAGCTCCCATCCCAAGCAAAACCTCTGTCAAATGTAAACAAATCTCTTCCACCCAAATAAATAAATATTTCTGGCCTCAAAAAGACAACTGCACCTCACCTAGCTCCTGTTGCTGTTTTTTCAGTTGCTACACAAACAGTTTTATTTCTGGCTCACAGCACATGCCAGGGCCCAGCCTGCTGCAATGTAATCTCTTGTTATTGGTTTCAGCACGCCGGGGCGGATACAGCGGTTTCGGAGAAAAGTCCTTCCAGCACGGCCCCGGCAGCTGCTCGCCCTGTCCCAGGGCACTTTTAGCCTGTTGCTTGGTGGCCCAAGTGTTTTTCCACCACGCGCAGTAACCCAGATAAGGCCCTGTCAGCACCCTGCTGCCACCAGCACCCGTGCGGGAAGAGGTGATGGGGTGGGAGGCTCGAGGTGAGTCTCCTCCAGCCCCTGACTGTGCCCAGGGCTGACCCTCAGCTGACCCAGCTCTTTGGCCCCTCAGTGCTGAGGCATCGCTCGCAGCCTCTCTCAGCCACTTCTTCAGAGGTTTTGGGAGATGACACAACTTTTATCTTCTCTTGGGTTGCTCTCTCCTGTCCCCCCTCGCTGCAGGCAGTGCCTGTTCCACCACACCTGGGTGCCCGAGGGTTCCATGAAGCCCAACTGCTGATCATTGGCAATTAAGGCTGTTAATTATCAGGGGAGAAGCTTCCTCCTAGCAGTGCTGGTGCCCCTTTCCAGAAGGGAGTGGTTGTGCTGCTGTGGAGAGGTGAGGGCTTGAGTCCCTTCTTGCTCTGCAGTCGAGCCCCAAGAGCTCCCCAGTGTTGTTTCAGGCTCTGCTCCTGGGTAAGTTGGGCTCTCAACACCCACCCTTCTGTGGGTGAAAGCCAAGCAGTGCAGTGTAATAAGCTGTTCTGTTTTGGGATGTGTGACTGCCCAGGTTTGGGTGGAAAGCTGCAGAGAGCAGCTGTGGTGGTGTGTGGGGGTGGTTTTAGGTTGTACCTGGCCAGCACTGCCTTTGTTGTGCCGAGCACCGGGAGAGGTTGTGTTGAAAAACACAGCAGGCAAACTCTGCCCTGAGGACTCTGCTCATGTTGGAGTGACCGTCAGGCTGAGAGGCAGCTGTGGGAGCAGGAAGAGCCATAGAATCCTGGAATGGTTTGGGCCAGAAGGGACTTCTCAAGGCCATCTAGTCTGCCCCCCCTGCAGTGAGCAGGGATGTGGCTATTCTGCTAGCAGGGACTGGGCTGAACTGGGAGTGTCTGCAGGGTCCCTGCTGGCACCTGGTGCCCACCCTGGTGTAGAGACACTGGTGAAAATATCTCTCCCAGCTCACACGGGGCCTTCAGGACAGCCTGGGGAAGAAGGCGAGGGGTAGCACACGGGCTGCATATGTCCCCCTGGATTAGGGCCAGCCCAGGAGCTGCTTATGCTAATGGAGCTAATCTCTATAATCTCGTCACACAAATGTCTCCTCTGCTGGCAGACCGACAGGGATTTGGGTTATACAGGGATGCCAGCAGATGTAAGTGCACTGGGAGGTGACATGGCGAGAAGGCACATCTGGGGCTCCTGGGGGCCCTACCAGGTTGGGCTCAGCTTGTGGGAAGAGGCTGCTCCAGGGTCTTGCCTTGTTCCTTTGCAGCGCAGGGTGAGCTGCCATCCAGGGGCTGTGCACCTTGGGATGCTCCGTTTAAAAACGAGTCCCTCTGTCCCAGCACAGTGCCTATAACCCCTGCGTGCTGCTGCTCCTCTGGCCTCATGCCTGCCCCCCTCCTCTTCCAGTTCGTGCCACGTTTTTCACCTTTCCTGCTGGTACCCTCAAGGTGATCTCCTAATCTCTGAGTGATCCTGCAGTGTGTCCTCCTGTGGCTCCCCATCCTTAGATGATGGGCAAGGCTGGGGAGACTGTTCATCTGTCTCTGGAGCTGATTCACCTGATTTCCTCATGTTTGGCCTCTGGCAACCTTTTCAAATCCTAAATACTGCTGGCTGGCCCCCTGCGAGGGGTCTCTGTGCCACGCAGGAGCACATGGTGCCCTCTGACCTTAAAAGTCTGATGCACTCCAACATCACCTCTTGTTGATGAGGAGCCAAGTCTGTTCAAGTTCATCTGTGTTATTTTGAACTCCAAGTGAAGGCTCTGGGCTCCCTGTCTTTGCTCCAGAGCTGCCCGTTAGATCGCACACGGTGCCGAGTGATGCAGAGGCACGAGGCAGGACCTGTCTCCCCACCTGTCATCGAGGCAGGGAAGCAGAGAACTCTGTCCTACAGAACGTAGCAGGGTTGACTGGAGCCCCTCAGGAGCTGCAGAGAACTGGGTGTCTCTCCCAAAGGATCCACAGCACACAAGGGGCCCTTTTTCATTCAAAGAATGGGAGACTCCTGGTCTGATTGCTGAGCTGGAATCTCATCCCCTCTCTGTAGCAGCACTTCTGGGGATTTTCTTAGAAAATAAATAACCCTGTATTTAGAAAAGTGACGTGAGGACTCGACATGAGGTGCTGATCGCTCCGAGGCCACAGGGCTCCTCTGCTTCAGGCAAGGGCTAACATTTGCTTGCGAGCTCAGTTTTCCCTTGTGTGGGATCTGTGGTTTTGCTCATCAGTTGGATTACACCCCTTTAAAAGCAGATTATTTTAGAAGATATGTATTTCTGAGTAGTGGTTTTTGTGACTGCGAGCTGAGGAAGTACATTTAGCATCATCTTGTGGGCAGTGAATCAGGACACAGTTTCCAGGTGGAAAAATTGCCCTGTGTTGAGGGGAAAAAACCCAGCATTACAAGGCAGTGCCGGGGGGCTTTTGTGAGTTTTTAATGTGCTCTTTCCTTGAGCTGAACGCTCCCAAAGGTGCTGGGGATGCTGCTCAAGGTGGGCAGATGTGAGATCTGCCCCGTGGGTCTCACTCAGAGCTGGAGTCCGGCGCCCACAGGGTGTGTGTGTTCCCTGTGCTGTGTGTAGTGGTGGCCGGCTGGCCAGGGAAGGGGGAGGAAAACCCTCGTACCTGTCAATCAGACAGATATAATCCTGCCTGATATTTCCTGACATGTCTTGCAATTCTGGGCTCTGCATGGCAGCAGGACTATGTCCAGCGGGAAGGGTTTGCAGAGCCATCCCGCTCAGGTATGTGAGTAACGCTGGAGCCTGCCTGGTGTTAATCTGCTGAGGGGAAGCTCAGCCCTGGAGCTGCTGCCTCTTCCCACCATGTGCCAAGGGGCATTTCTCCTTCTGCCGCAGAAGAGTGGTGCTGGTGCAGAATGTCCCTGATACTGTCAGCCAGAAAGGCCCCCCTGCCCTGGCAGGGTTTGGAGGGAGGGTCTCCATATAACTACTCTTGCTCAGGCCTGTCTCGAGACAGGCAAACGAAGGGTGAAGTGGAGAAAACTTTTGGCTACTTTTTTGGATAATAAATCCAGCTTATAAAAGCAGCTTTCGTCCTAAAGGATCCCAGGGTGCTTTATAAATAGATTCACAAACCATGCACAGGGTTCACTTCCAAGCACTGAGAGGCAGCCGTTTCCTGGGAGAGCAGAGCAGCTCTCCCAGGGCCAGAGCACAGCCAGGGCTCCTGGCATGATGCAGCTCGATGCAGAGCAACCCAAAGAGCTGGGCTGGCTGCTCCGAGTGTCAGCTCCTCATACCCCACCATCTGCACAGAGCTCATCTCCCTCACCGACTGGGAGAAATGTGCTGTGCCCCTTTGCATGGAAATAAAACCTTGCAGTGCTACCTCCCATCTCTACTGCAATCCTCCCGTTGCTTTATGAATGACATTAATAGCTGTAATGGGGATTAACAATATCTTGTAAATCTATTACCCCCTCTCCTAAAAGCATGTGGGATTATTTAAAGGTATTATCATTTTTAAAGTGGGATAGCTTTTCACCAGCCGTGTGCTCATACAAATCCACCCAGGGAGAAGAACAGGATGCGTGCAGCCTTAATGATCATTGCCCTAATCTTCATGGTCTAGTTTTCCTGGTAACTCTGCTATAATCAAATAATAATCTAGTTTATTTATTACTTGCGAGGGAAAGCGTGTTAGCAGATCAGCTGCTTGTGTCATGTAGATGTAAAGGCTGAGCCTGCTGCTGGATGTTGCCTTTTTTTTTTTCCCTAATGGAGATGGGAGTGGAAGGAGGGAAAAATTGCTGCTCCTTCACATCCAGATGAGTTGTCTTGTGCTGAGGAGTGGAGCTGCTGCTGCTGGGTTTGATGTTCATAGGGTGGAGTTTGAGGGGAGGGTTTCTTTCTTGGTTTTTGTTGTGTTGGTGGGTGGTTTGTTGTTGTTGTTTGTTTTTGTTTTTAATAGCAAAGGCTGGAGCAGCCAGATCTGCTGGGCTGTACAGAAGGGGTTGCTCTGGTGGTGGGCTCCGTGTGGTGATTCTTCCTCTGCTGTGCCAAGCTGTGTGATGTGTGGGGAAGGGAGTGGGTGGATGGCAGAGGATCTGGCTCTGCCCCACACTTGCATACCTCTGAAAGATCACAAAGGAGATGGGTATCTTGGTGCTCGTGGGCCAGATTTTAGTCGGTTAATGGAGTACCTGGAAAAGGGTCCCCAAAACTGAGGACCAGCCTGTCTGCAGGATCAGGAGAGGGTGTTTGGCTGTGAATGCACGTGCCATGGCCGGGTGCTGCTCACCTCCGTACTCCCATGTCCAGCCCAGAGGGTCTGCAAAGCGTCTGGCAGGTCCTGCACGATAAATCACTGTGGTGGCCTCCTCTCTCATAGGCCTGGTGTGGGAGGGATGAGCGGGGCTGGTTTACAGCACGTGAAGTCCTTCGCTTTTCCTGCGATGTGGGGAGAGACCGTGGCAGAGACCTGAACTGCTTGATCTGCTTTGCCACGTCTTGCTGTTTGACCTCGACCATTGTTTTACCTACTTAG
>JANHFX010010321.1:25913-45743 GCA_027560015.1 Chloroceryle amazona | reverse complement strand
TTTCTAATCACTAAGTCTCTCTCCGTTATTCCTTTTCTCTTCCCCTTTGGGGAGGGAAGGGGGTTAACAGAGAGCATCTGTTGGGTCTTAGGAGCTGCCCTGACCCTAAACCACGACAGCAGTCTTCCAGTTTCAAGCTGACTTTGGAAGAAGGAGGCATTTCGGGGCCCATACTGAGCTTTTTTTCCAACAGAGGTAGCCTGACTGGATTTAGGAGTCTGAAATCACAAGCCAAACAAACCACCATGACTTAAAGGAAGGGGTGGGGAACACTTCCTCAATCACTCAGGTGGCGGTGAGGTGAGATTTACACCTGGGCCCATTACCCATTAGTTTGTAGCAGCTCCTGGTAAAAATACACCCCCCCCCCCACCTCTGTTCTAACCCTCGTGGTACCAACACCCTCCCAGGTCCGCCTGATGCCATCTATAGTCTCCTTGCTGACTGCTTCACCACCCTAACATGCACACGCTGCTGCATTTCATGCTTTGAAATAATCTCCCAGTGTCCAGGTAATGTGTAGATTACAGATAGCAGACTCCCTGGTTTTCAGATTCCTTTCATTTTCAAGCCAGTATCAGGACAGCTCTTTTGGAACCGCCTGTTCTATGCATCAGGAGATTATGAAGAAAATGTATCATTTTCATGAGGGCTGACATAGCCATTTTCACAACCCCCTCCCCTTTTTTTTTTTCCCTTGATATAGTGCATTATATGAGCTCCTCTCTCAGGTTCATTTTTTTACAGCCATATTTTAATAGCCTTTAGAAAAATGCATGCATTATTTAGCATACTGGAGAGCAAGGATAGGCCAGGTGCAGATCATTTTACATTGCAGGAAAACAAGTTCTCTTTTCTGTATAATTATCAAATCTGCTTCTATAGAGAGCATTTCTCTGGAGGTAGGCTGCAACTCTTAGTTACCTTATGCTACCTGGTAAATATTCAAAGGTCACTATGCCAGGATTTCTGCTAAGAGGCAGAGTAGTTTGAAGCAGAGGACTAGTTAAAGCTTGGGTAAGCAGTCCCATGTGAAGCTTGGCTTCTTCAATAGAAGATCAGAATTTCTCAACAGTTAGAGCTGAATATTGGGAAAAGGAAAAGCTTTGCTTCCAGTTCCAGTATTATCTGAGGAAAATCAGTTATCAAAGAGGGAGAAATACACAATTTTACCAGGAGTTCTAATGTGTTTTAAAGTGACAAATACTACTTTTTTTGGACTTGGTGAAACACAGCAGATACGGAAACCATTTGAAAGGTAGATGACGCTATGCAATGTTACCCTGCAGGCACATTATCACCCCACCTGGGTCAAAATTCACTTTGGATGACATTTCTCTTTCACCATAGCATTGATGCTTTTCCCATAAAAACCCTCTTTTTAATGTTTTCCTTTAATTTTCTCCCCGATTATCTCTTTCAATAGAGTTAAACTGGAGGCTAATCCCTTTGATTTGAAGGTTGTCTGTGTAAGGATTCTTGAGAGAAATCAATTCAAATTAATTAAGGGCTTAAATTCGAGGCAGAGGAGTCAGTCTGCATGAGTCCACCTTAGGGATACCAGTCAAAGCAGCCTGCCCACAATTAAGCAGAGCTGGTTTCCCCAGTGGACAGTGTACCTGTGTGTGCAGGGCGCATCCCATTCGCCTGGGTGAATTATCTGTCAAACTTTCACAAAACCTGCAATGGAATGTCTGCTTAGGACAACCTCCCCATGACAGCACAAAAACCCCAGAGTGACAGAGCCTGGAACAGGCTGCCTAGAGACACTGTAGAGTCTCCTTCTCTAGTGACTTTCAAGACCTGCCTGGATCTGTTCCTGTGTGGCATGTCCTAGGTGCCCTGCATTGGCAGGGACATGATAATCTCCAGAGGTCCCTTCCAACCCCTACCATTCTAGGATTCTATGAAATGTCTGTCCATGTGTGTGTTTTAAAGGACAGCTTTAAGCTGTTGATCTGTTTTCCTTGCCCATAAAAAAAAAAACAAAAAAAACCCCAAACCAACACACTGCTATGCCCAAACTTTCAAAATGCCACTCCATTATTTGCACACAGGAACCTAAATAACATGTATTATCTAAAGCTCTTCTGCACACTTGTGATTCTGAGACATTCCAGTGCCAGTGATGACCATTTAGAGTCTTCCCACCATCTGCCCTTTTCCCCTTTACTGGGGAGGTCCCTGCCCACTGGAGTTGGTCTTTGCAGGCCACCCTGTTACAAACAGTCTAATGACTGTATCTATACCTGGGGAATGTGGCTTCCAACCTCTGCTCACAGCATTGCTTCCCTACTAGGGCTGAGACAAAATGAGCAGACTCTCATGGATCCAGTCCTTCCCAAATGAGTGCTTTCATTGCCACCTTACAAAATCCCACATCAGCTTATGCCCTACTTTTGGACCAGTGTATCTGGCTTTTCTGTACAGTAGTTGGACTTGCACAAGAGAAGGACAGAGACAGAGCTTGTACACAGCCTGGGCACCTGACAGATGTGAGGCAATGGACGGAACTTCCTCTAGACAGGAGAGGAGCAGAACCCAAGTCCTCTACCTCCTTGGAAAGAACACTGACTGCTATCTTTAATAGGGAAGTAATATCTCCTCCATCTTCTTCAGCAAAGTTACTTGTAATAATTTAGCATTGTAATAGGAAATACTAAAAATGCCAACAACCATTCCAGCAAGAACTTGCATGCTTTTAAAAATCACAATCCAAAATGAAATCAGAGGTTAATGTGATCCCTTTTGTGCAGCTGAGTCTGCTACATATGCAAGAGACGTGTCATTTCTTTTGTACCAGCTTAAGCATGTGGGATCATACACAGATGAGAAGTTCTGAACTTTTCTGCAGGCAGATGAATGAATTCAAGCTGAAGCAGCAGCGCAGATCTTACATTAGCCAGTCCAAAAATAGTAAAGAAATCCCTTTTCTACATTTAGTACTCCGTGGATGGGTTTATGTGTTCATTGAAAAGCTCCTAGGCTAGCTAAAGTTTTACAAGAGCTGTATCTTTTTATTTCTACAGTCAGAAGAGTGTAGGAGTTTTGAATATTAGCATGATATTATCTCCCTTTTTGTTTTCGTTGCATTCAGCAAGGCTGGCTCCAGTGAATAGCACATAAATCTTAACTGTCTGTAATAGAAAGATGTTTTTGAAAAAGAGTTTCTTGACAGACTATTATCTATTTTGTACCACTTCTTCTTGCCTTGTTCTGTCTCTTTTTTTCTTTTATGAGAAGGAAACTGAGATTTTTCCTTTTTTTCCCCTTGCCTGATCTTATTCTTGTGGCTGATATATAAGAGCACTGATACAATCTATTTTTTCAGTTCGGCAGCTTTTTTTAAATGGATTCCACAGCATGATCTGACCGGTGACAAATGACCCAGCACTTCCACTTGGAATACCAACGCCAAATTATCTGGTTTCATGGGGTCTAATGGAGACACAGTGAGAATTAAAAAAAATTACTGCACGAGAATGGTGGTGACTGATGTAGGGTGTGCATGCTGAGCTTTTGACCTCCACCGTTTCTACAGTAACTGCACGGTGTATGGTGCTTTCTATTCTTAGATTCACATTGGAAGCCAATTAAACTAAAAGGCTATTCATTTCATTATATTTGTCTCCAGGATGCTCAAATAGAAATGCAAACAATTCCTGTTCAGAGATCCCTGCATCAGAGAAACTGATATTGTATTGCTAATTTGTGATAACAATGTAAACCAATATGCAATCTGCACTGATGTAAAAGATACACGTAGGATGTAACACTGAACTTACAAAACAGTGATTAGGGACATCATGAAATTAAATCTTTCAAAGAACACTTGTTTCAAAACCTCAAGGCAGCTCTGTTTCTTGGTTTAAGCAGAATAGCCAATCATTGTAGCTCACACTTTCCAAGAGACAGATTTATCAATACTAGGAAACATGGATTTGTAATATTGAACAGTTACAGTCTCAGGAAAGCTTGGGGAAAATAAAAGCTGTGAAAAGGTAGTCAGTAAGCATTTTGCCACTTTAAAAAAAGGCAGTGGAGGAAAGGAGAGAATATTTGTTACTAAAAATAAAGCGAGAATCAGCTGAGGACTCATCCACAAATTTGAACAATAAAGAAACATATTCCCAAATATGCTGTTATCTTAAGAACTGGTCTCATCTCCATCTCAGTGAGAAATTAACATTTTTTGTCAAAACACAGAAAGGAAGCTGATATGAAACATTATTCTCCTGCCTGTATTTTTATTCTAAATTAAGCATCTGGTATAGTTCCCTGTGTCACTTAAAACGATAGTAATTTCTGATCTGGAGGAATGAGTTTCACATTGAAGGGAAGAGAGAGTACTTGAACACCATCCTGCAGGATAGAAAATAACAGCCTGCAACATGTCATTTGTAGATCTTTTTTTGCAGGCTAGCAACCACAAATTGAAACTTGCTTATCATCAATGGCAGACCAAATGTTAGGGCTTTCATAATGGCCATGGTACTGAAGGCATGTTGATAGAGTAGATGTGGTCTTATAATGGAGGCAGCAGCCTTCAATGCAGTTTATCTAGACATGTCTGGCAGGATATAATAAGCTAAACAAGGTTGAAATGACAAAAAATTCTCCAGGCTTATGAAAACCTGGAACACTATTTCTAGGAAAACCTGGCAGTTTAGACACAATTGACAAACACTTGACTCCTTTTTCAGATAGATGAAATCATTCTGGGCCAGAATCTTCTCCTGCAGTGCTAAAATTCATGGACTTTCCACTGGGGGTGAACTTGGAGATGGTTCTCTGCGTTGAGAAAATGAACTTGCTTCCCCCTGATATGATTAAATGAATTTTCTTTTCTTCCCTCCCTGCCTTTCAATAGAATTTCAACCAGTTGATGAAGTACTCAAGACAGAAAAATTCAACGATAAAAAATTAAAGTAAAAAAAAAAAACCAAAAGTTTCTTAAAATGTCTTGGAAATAGAAACAAATATGAAAATTTCATGAAGGTCACATAAGCATGCCTAGTCATCCTCTACTACAATAGCTAGAAGGCACTCAAACAAAAGGCAACTCCTTTAGAGATGACTAAAGAAAAGGCTCTTTTCAAAAGTGTATTACTAGCCTAAGGATTTTATGCCACACAATAGCAATCAGGTCAGCAATTTAGATGGCTTCCCCCCCCCCCAAAAGCATGAAAAACCCCACTGCAAACCAAAATACCTCGAGGGGGGTTTTCTAGGAGTGCACACATGCATTCGCATATAAGAGAACAGGTGGAAGAGCAAAAAGCAAGCTCAGCACAGTAAGGGCCAGAAACTCTGTGCAGGCACATTTTTCTATAATTTGTCCTGCTGTAAATTTTCTTGGCCCATCTTCTGACATGCCTGGAATGGGCCCTGCTAAAAGAAAAGATATTGTTACTATAATTCCTTTTCAGAACATTAACCATTAATTTGATGTAACAGTGATGGAGCAAAACATTTTCTTCCTACCTCAGTTTCACAACTTAGGTGATGAAGTCTCCAAGAAGGAATCTCTGTTCTCTTATTTTTTGTTTGGCTCTCTAACAAAATCAGTTTCTAATAAACACTCCAAAAGCTTTTTGTCTGACACCTTCCAAACTAAGCCTTTTCCTCAATGTGTTTCTTTAAAAAGATAGGCTAGAAAGAGCCCATCCTGGGTTTTTAAATTCATTTTTTAAAATTAAAAAAATATTTAAAAGGACTACTTTTTCTCTAAAAAAAAAAAAAAAAAAGTATTTTTCGTGATTAGAAAAACCTGGAGGGAAAAACTCTAAGTGGAACTTGTTGCTGCAATGTAATTGTGGCCAAAGACTCAACCAGATTTGAAGGAAGACTTGATTTTATACCAACAACAACATACAGTAACAATAGTCAATGACAAAAATATATATAATGGAAGGGAAAAACCCCCCTTGTTTCTTGTAAGGTCTTAATGTGTTTAGGACAAGACCTGATTATGACAGATTACCTCTTTTTTTATTTTTATGAGGTGCTCTGCACAATCACTTCAGACATGTTGTACTGTCCAGTGCTATGAAAAGAACTAAGATCTGGAAGTTTATTCCTGTGAAAGTAACAGAGAAAATATGATTTTAAATATGGAAAAGTAACTGACCATCCTGATGCCTGCAGATATTGACAGTGTGATTACTGTACAATGCACATATTCAATTATCTTATGCTGCTTTTGCATTTCTGTTAGCTGACAAAATTAAGCACGTTTTGCAGAAGAGTGATGAAAAAAAGGATGAAATGAAAAACAGATCAGATTTTCTCAGCATGCTTGAGCAGTTTTGAAATGTAGCTCTTTACAAAAATCAAAAGCATTACAGAAAAGAGTTTCTGGTGAAGAGTAAACTAATGGGAGTTTTTCCTAACACACTCCAGTAGAGTGGCTAATGTGTCCCAACTGTGAATAGACATTCAATGCAAGACAGCAATCAGTCTGTAGTAACCCACTTAAAATCCCAGTAGCACACACACAGCATTCCCAGCACTGCTATTATCATTCCACCCAACTACTTCGGCTGTGTCTCACGACTTGCTAATGTGGGCAAAGTTTCAGAAGAAACACCTTGACTCAAAGTTATGGTTGGATCAAATCTCTAGGTGTGCTTTTCTGCCCTCACCCTGATTTCCACTGCAGCAAAACCAAACCCAGATGATGAGACCAACAGTGAGAAGCATACCTTCTCTGTGCTTTATTATTTCCACTGCAAATGAGGTGGAGATAAATTCTTTCCCACGTGCCTGAAAAACACTCCACCACCTTGGTATATTTGATATAAAGGCAACTGTGAACACCAGGACCTGAACTGCGAGATGAGGGGCAGCAATCAAGGGGATGCAATGTAGTCAGGTAAGGGAGGATGCAAGATCCTTAAAAAACATCAGTGAAGAAACACAAACAAATAACAGCACAGTAAACTTATATTCTGAAGAGTAACTATTCCCGTGGATGCTTCCCTTTACTAAAAAAAAAAGAAAAAAAGAAAAAAAAAATCAATTTTTTATTCACTGAAATATGGTACCTCCTTTCAAGCACTGATGATTCACATATGACATACACAAGACGGTGCTGATAGAGAAAATCCATTTCTCATTAAGAGTAAATTCAGCAAGCCACACTGTCCAAAATGCTGATCTTTGGTGATGCTGAAGTAGGGCATCTCTAAAAATAAGCTTTCTTGTAAGCAAGATTAAAAAAATTCAGTCACATATCTAATAAAAGCTTACTAAAGAAAAAAACCCAAAATGTCCTGAGACTTAGTTTATAACAAGGCCCTCCTTAGTTAAATTTACGGTGCTTTCTGAGGAAAGTTATGGAGATAAAAAGTATCACTGCAGAGAGGATACTTTTTTTAGTTCATTTTTATAATTAGACGTTTAAGCCATGAGGATCAGCCACTTTCTCGCTTAAAATGTCAAATGTGAAGCTCTTCAATATTCAGATTTTAGGAATTACGTCAAAAAAGTTTCAAAATTAGAGGGTATTTTGATCGAACCTTTAGTTTAAAATCGCTCTCAAGTAAACCTAAGTGTATTAAATAAAAATTTTCATAACTGATTAATGTGTACATTGGAGCATCATTTGCATCTCACATTCTGCTACCTACCACCCAGAACCTGATGAGACTTTCAGTAACTTTGTTACAGCTACCTTGTGGAACAATTTAATTGTATAAAATCTTATAATACAGATGCACAAGTGAAACAACACCAGCTGCTGGCTTCTGGTCTTGTCATGCTGCTTTAGCCTCTTCTCCCCGTGCCATATAGTACACCCCCACTGCACGGTGACCACCTTCGAAGGATGGTTATTTGCCTGAACAAGTTGGGTTGTTTCCTGCCTAACATCCAAGATGTGCAGTCCCTGAAGAAGCAGTAGAGACACGGGGCTCCATAAGACCATATCTTACTGAGCAAGCCTCCTGATCAAAGAGAATATCTGATAATGTAGAACCATGTATTTTGTTGGTGAACAGAGAAGAAAATACTTAGAGGACAATACCCACCTCTCTAACTGCTTGAAATTACTCACTCAAACAAGAATCCTGCAAGGGTCTGGCACGGGGCTGCCCTCTCTAGCCAAAGAGCTGTCTAAATTAAACATTTGGGTTTTTAGGATAAAACGGCTTAAAGTCATTGTTGGTGTTGGCTCTGCAGTAAAACAATGGAAGATGAAGAAGTGTTGCAAACAAGGTGCCATCGCTCACCAATGTGCAGCACTCCTTACTATGCAGCACATTTGCAAGCACTTCACATTTGAATGGAACCATTTATCTTTATAACCTTTTCTTGCTAGACTGTATTTCATTCCTTTCTTTGTCTGACCTCCAACTGCTCTGCCAGAGACAGTACAGAAAATATGCAGCAGCAACGAGAAGGAGAGAGTATTGATTTATACCACAGACTTTGCGACTAATCACCGAGTAGCATCTCTTCAGAATTAACATAATCTCTGAAAGGTTCCCATATGTTTGAGGCTGACTGTGTACACGTATGCTAATCAGCTTCAAATTAGGATATTAGAATGCAACTTTGCTAAGCAAACAGCTGAGATGATCAGCAAATATTCGTCAGCCAGAAGAAAACAGAACTTTGGATTCCCATCAGCTTCTGGCTGATGAGTACTCAGTCTGGAAAGGGAAAGAGCCCTTACAGAGAGACTACTGAGGGCTTTAGGTTGATGAGACCTCTCCCTGTATTGATGTCTATTAGCTAGACTACATCTCTCCTGTTTCCCTCCATCAACCACAAAAAATTACCTGCAACACAGAATGGATGTTGTCTAAATTTCCCTTGCCACAACTGGTGAAAAGAATTTTCTTTTTTACTTACAAGCCACTAAAATGAACTGTATAAGTAGCTGCACAGAGCAGCAAGTTGCCAAGTAATTCACCTTTTCTACACAGCAACAGAGGGTCAGTGTGCTCCAGTCCTAACAGGCTGGCATCAGTTTGTCTTCCCCCCACTCTAGGCTTGAGAATTTCTCTTTCACAGAACTCCCCCAGCAACCCCAGTAGTGCAGTCATCGTGCCACGGCAATGCAACCACACAGATAAAGTGCACACTGCATGACACTTGGGCTCTGTTTGCAGCAGTGGCTACATGCAACCTCTCTCACAAGTGCATACCTTACATGACAGAAACAGAGCTGATAATGATAATTTAATCCTCATTTTTTTTCTTGCTCTCCACTTGGTCCCTTTCTTTGGTAGATCTTGGAGGTCTCTGAATAGGAGAGAGCAGGTGTGGAAGTAGCTAACAAGATACTCATTAAGACCAGATTTTGATAGAGATGGCAAGCTAAATTACCCCCAAACTTCCTTTTCTCAGCATCCAGCTTTAAGGATTGCTTTATTTACATGTAGAAAAGTTACCTACAGCAGTATTCTTGGGGAAATAAAGCCTACAGTAACATTTAGGTTCCATTTCATCTGTCCTACATTGAGTATTCCCCTTGGAAATTCAGAGAGCAGCTACACTGTCTTTATATAACACATTTAACAGACAAACAGAATGAGGTATCTGGGCACTGACCTGCTTGATTTTAGCTTTCAGCATTCTCTCCTTCCCATCTCCAGCACACAATTGTGAAGCATGAAATACATTCACCGGTCCTGACTCAGTTCTACTCCTTTTTCAATCCTAACAGAACACTTGAGGATGGTAAGTGAACTGTGCTAGGCTGGGTCATGTTTTCAAATGAAGAAAAAAAAAACAACAAACCAATCCTGCAGTAGATTGATATAATTTTGGTTTCATAGCTGACAATCATTTCTCATCACTGTTTCAAGCATGAAAGATTTAGCAATGGCTGCATAAAACTTCAGCGGCACAAACCTTTGATGTTCAGTCAAGCAGCTTTGCTTTTCACCCTGTCATACACACTATAGCCACAAATTAGTACCTGGCAATCCTAGGTGAGGATTATGAAGATTATTAGAAAAAGCTGAGGTTTGAAGAACTATTAAAAATACCTCTGCGTTTCAGCAACATGCAAACAAACAGTTGTATTCTTCACAAAAAGCCTGATTTTCTTATTTTAATGTGCTGCTGTTGTTTTTTTTTTTTCTCTCTCAGCTGATCTCTTTGTCTGGGCATTTTCACCTCAAATTCCAAGTAATCAAACTGTTATGAACATCATCTACTAAGAGAAATCACCGAAACAAACTAAAAAAGAACATTAGCAATCTGCTTGTGAGCTGCGAACAAATGCAGAAGCCAAGCAGAGCACATGTTTTTGTGAAAGGCCAGTTGTGCTGTTTGGAGTGTGAACTCTGCAGGAGAAAGCTACCTGGCAATACAGAAGTAGAATATAGGATTCTGGTTTATTTTAAATTTCTGCCTTCATGAATGGATGCACAGAGGAGCAGTTGTCCTTGCAAGATTTGCAGATGAGTGTATCATACACATAATCATGTTCAGGCAGATAGGCATTAAGATCCCCAAAAACTGAGTTTATTCCACGATGACAGGACTAGGTAATTCACTCCAAATGTCTCAAATTTCATTGCTCTCCACACTTAAAGTGACCTCTTTAGGGATTAGACAACGATGAAAGATCAAATCAAACAAACTTTCCGTCTTACACCTTAAGAAGTCAATGAGCATATACACTCACCATTTATGTGATTACTTTTTGGTGTGCTAATACCCTAATTTCCTTCTCATTATTTAATTATCACATACCCAAATGAACTCTGCAGGATAAATGTACAACTCAAAAACTGTTCACTGAAAAAAGCTGCTGAATAATGTCTGACAGACACAAATCCATTTGTAGATAATCCCTGATCAGCAAAATTCATTTACAAAATTATAGGTGGTTAATTACTCATCTCTCACCACACAGCTTTCCCCCTCTCCTCTTTGAGAAATTCCTGAAATGATCAAAATGCTGATCACAGCCTAACAGTTTATACAGCCTCTGGCCTTTACGTCTCCCTTCCAGTTTCTTCCTTCCAGTCCTTTAGCAAGTGAGCCCTTTGGTTCAGTAATTTGGCAAACCAGTGAAATTTTTACATGCAATTATATAACTGCTGCAAGGCACCAGTCAGCAGGAATGCCATCCAGGAGATTCACAGCTGTAAAAATGCATAAACAGCCATCATTCTCCACCATAGGACTTTTATTTGGTATGCAGTCCATAGTTCTTTGATTTATTAGAGTGAGAAGCAATGCGAAAACACTGTCAGGCTTCTGGAGCCACTGAGATACAAGATTTCTCCATTCACATACATCATGCTCATGAAAAGTACGTGAATCTGCTAGGCTATAAATTAGAAGATCCTGGAAGTGTGGGATGGGAGGAGGAATCACGAGGATAAACTTAGCTTGTGATTAGATTAGTTTTAAATCTTGAGAAACATTAAACAAATTTGGGCTGTTCCATGACTTACACTTTCCCTCTCATGCTGCTCCTTTAGATTTTTCCAGCAGAAGTGCAGACCCACACTTTCCCTGATCCTGGCTTGCAGCCACTTGGGCCAGCAGGATCTGCTTGCTCTGTTGAGCTCTTTTTGCCACGTCCTCTTTGGAAACCACTTATTAAGGTCTTACACCTGATGTATTTTTAATTCTGCTGGGAAGTCCTTACAGAAGATGCTGCTTTGGCTATCAAGGCCTTCCACCCAGATGGTGCCCTGTACCGTGCTCTTTTCTTCCCTTCACACGTACCATAATCTCACTTTTTGAAGGATTTCTTTTAGAGAAATGAGCTCTTTTCCCACCCAGTCTGCACAGTGCCTGGTTTATACGATTAACCTAACAGCTCTCTAACTATTAAAAAGTAAACTGCAGCTACAAAATTCATGCTGCACAGATTTCTAAACCCGAATCAGCCTTCAGATGCTAGTGGCAATTTTTATTAGATCACATGATCCAAGGCTTTGTAGACCATTTTCAGTCCTGAAACCCAGATCTTACTTCACATCTGATACCCTGTTTCTGGAGTATAAGATTCTGTATGATACTACATATCTTCCTCACCTCTAATTCTTTTTGCTGGTGATCTTCCTCTGCACTGATTCATTGTAAGCAGCCTTAGAAGAGACAGTCCTGATTTTTGCTCATGTCCTGCACAGAAGCATGGAACCACCGGAATCTCTTGCTTTCCCATCCCTTGCAGGTTTCAGAGCCTGGTGTGAGATTTCCTTTTAGCTTGCCAGAATTCAATGGAGAATCCAGCTAGTCTTCTTGGAGTAGCGCTGAAAGCTTAACGGTACCAGAGAAGCCAAACCAAAGTCAGAGTTCAGAGCCCCAATGTTCTCCTACACCAACTGCTTACACGAGCTTATACAGCAAGGCAGGCTTTAAGAAAAAAAAAATAAAAATCCATATTAGTAAAACATCTTTTTACCTCATTTCTTTCTGACTTGTTTTAGAGGTTTCTCCAGCAAACATTATGAACTATATAATCCTGGTTCTCTTCAGCTACTGAATAGTCTTACAGTTTGTTTTTTTTTTTCTTTTCCTTACTTGGATTTTTTAGATGGATATCAACATTTACGCTTTCAGCTCCTCACACAAAAGTGACCTGTTCAAAAGAATAGAGTGGACTAGACCTTACTGCAGAGTTGTGCTTTTAAGGTATTTTCTAGGGCTCACTCCTGGGTTGATAAGGGAAGAAAAGGTGTGAGCATGCAACTTTGGGACGGGAAATAGACTGTTGCCCTTAACTAGTCATTTTGCAGCTAACTCTCTGTAAGGCAGCTCTCTTCCACATGGTAAATAGGTTTATTTATTCTTCTCACATCTCACTCCTGATGTTTTCAATGTATCCTAACTAGACAAGCAACCAGCTTCTGTCTTTGAATACCAGCTCAGTTCTCCTTGACTTCACACATGCACGGACTATCTGAGAAAAGAATTTGGCTCAGTACAGTATTTAGCTTATATGCCAGTCATTAGAACAGCTACCAGCTCCCATTCCATAAGCAAAGATATACATTCCAGGTCATTACATAAACTGACTTTATAGTGCATTTGCAGAGGCCATTAACTCAGCTACAGACCTCTGCTCACCCTTAAGAGGAGGAAAAGGGATGACATCTTCTGAAACAGCAATATCCTAATCTCCTCTCCTGCAGAGGTGCAAACCAAGAGAAACACTGCACATCTCACTCACTGCCTGGTCCACAGTGAGAACCTGACCTAAATTCTGAGGCACACCAGGAAAACCAATTTGAGATCTTGCAGCTGATCCAGTTAACATGAGAAGGTGAGAGAGTGCCTTCTCATAAGACAGTGCTACATAACAGAGTCATTTCCAGGACTGCCTCTGATGTCCTGTGCCTTCTTTTTCCATCTGTAATATAGGGCTAATGCTTCTCCCTCACATATGGATGACAACAAGATGAAAGATGCTCAAAGATTTAGTCCATAAAAACATCCAAGTTTAATTCAGTATAAACTGTCGGCAACTTTAAAGTTTCAAAACCAATACAATTCATAGTTTTCTAGTGCTGTTTCAAGATAATAACATCTACTCTGCTACTGGAGTTTCCTTTGCAAATGTGTAGCTGTCAAACAGAAGTCATTAGGGGAAGTGGAGGAGAAGCTGGAGTTTTTGTAAGAAATGATCAGGAGTAAATTAATTCATGCTGGTTATGAATTTTGCATCAGTAGATTTCAGTGTTAATCCAATTGTAGCAACCAGTTTATATCCCCCGATAGCTATTGTTTTGAACTATCTTCAGATGCATACTGACCTCCCAGAATTGCTTTCTATGCCATTCACATTGCAGGGAATTTCTTTGCGGGTGATACCCCAAGGCTGGCATCTTCAGGCTAAAAGCTGACACTGTGTAGAGCTCATGTATAGCAACAGCTCAGCAGAGCTGTGCTGACTGATAGCTGAGGATCTGATTTGTAATCAAAAAGTAGAAAAATCAGCTTCTGAAAAGCAGTTCTGGTATGAAGTCTGTTCTGAACTCACTGGCTCTAGAGTTTTAGACAACAGCTATTAAAATTTTCTGTGCAGGGAAACATCCTGCAAGAGGTACCTGCTTCCATCACCCAAACAGTCACAACACATTGCTTATGCAGTTGTGCCAATAAACTGATCAGAGGGTCATCCTATAGATGAAAGCAGTAAAATATTCCAAGCTGAAATTAATTTAATTCTAGATCATTTACCTAATCTGGTTAAAGCACATCTCCAGAAGTAATTTCATGAACACAGACAAAAGAGCAGGAGGGTGTAAACATCCCTAAAACAATGATGACTGTCTTTGGGGAAAAAAAACCACTTTTGACAGACTTTACAGTCCTCACAGAAATCCTCCTCACCTACTATAACCAAAAAGCAGTTTATGAGAGCCCTTTGTCCAGTAGCAATCAATTTAAAAGAAGAAAAAAAAGGAAGAAAAGTTCCAGTAGAGGTCCTCCTCATGACACTCACTCTTCAGGCCTGCATGGCCACTCTTAATAGCTAATAAAAAATTTCTTCCAGAAATTCTTAATGCTGTTTCCATCTTCCCTTGTACCGCTGGTTGGTGGCATGCTGAAAACCTCTTCCTGCCAGAGCTTTAAATAATGGACAGACACACAACTTGCTCCAACTTTAATCTGACACATATCATGAAGATTAAATAGGCTACTTGGACAGACAGACAACTCACTAACTTCAAAGCTTCCCGTCTTAACTAACAAGATACAAATTGCTTCCCCAGTGACTCCTCTCAAGGGAGTAACACAGGATAAACCTGTGATATTTACATTAATTCATCCTTAAACATAAAGTAGAATAGATTCTGTTCCCTTAGTAGATTTTCACATTATTTAAATGGACTTGTTTTAAAAGCCAGCAACATGCTTGCTTTGGGGAAATTTTGCATTTATATTTACCTTTTAGCTGGTAGTTCATTTAATGGGAAGATCTATTGTAACTAAAGCAGCTGAGAATTACAAAGATTTTAGAAAGGATTTACATCTGAAGGCACTTTCATCCTGATTTTCAGTAATGCTACTTTTCTCAGTTTAGTGACATTTAAGGATATTGGAAATCTTTCCAGTATCAGAGTGCCCTGGCAATCTCATCTGCCCAAGGAAAATGGGGTTTTACTGCACTTCTTTTCATACCTCCTGCCTACAGAGTGGTTTTGATCAGCAGATATCAAAGCACTTTGCACAGGCTTTCAATGTCGTCCGCCCATTTTTGCAGTGGGGAAAAATATACAGAGTGGCAAGTACAATATTGTTTGAAGGCCAGCAGAAGAAGGGTTATTTTTTTGTTTGTTTGCTCACAACAAACACCATATCTTACAAGTGCTCACTCAATGTCCTCTCCAGCCTTATCCAAGTGAGACCATTATTGGGGCATTCCTGTGCTAACTTGGCTTGGTTTCGATTGACTGCCCGGTTACCTACTCTTTCCTCTGCTGCCAGGGGAACTGTGCAGCAGAGCAGGCATAAAAGGGGACCGCATATCAACTCAGTGCACAGTCAGCATCTTTTAGTTTAATCTGACAGCAAAAATGGACTTTAATAAAATGCTGTCAATAGAAGGACCCAAGGCACAATTCAATTCTGGGTGGAAGACTATGCATGCACAAATCTGTAAGATTGTGTAAGTTCAGACATCCATCAAAGTGAAAGAAAACCTTTCTGGGGCTCAGCCGCTAGCTCCTCTTGAGCCCAAAGAGCTTTCAGGCTCCAGGAACTCTCACAGGATTGTTGTCCTGAGAAAACAGAGCTGTGGTGCAGTTTTCATGGATGACCTAACCCACAGCAGCAACACTCAGCATCATACAGTGTCAGCAATGACACCTCATTGCCTGAACAGCTGCATCACTCCTAGCATTTGTTTAATCATAGAATCATAAGGGTTGGAAAGGACGTCTAGGATCATCGAGTCCAACCTTCATCCTGACATCTCTCTGTCCCTTAGCCCATAGCTTCAAGTGCTACATCCACAAACCCAGTGAAGAGTCTGCCTGTCCAAGCCATGAGCCACCAGCTTCTCCAGCAGAATGCTGTGGGAAGCAGTGTCGGATGCCTTCCTGAAGGCCAGGTAGACAACAGCCACCATTCTCCCCTCATCCCCTAGGCAGGTCACCTGATCGTAGAAGAAGACCAGGTTGGTTAAATGAGACTTGCCCTGCATGAACCCATGTTGGTTGGGTCTGGTACCCCCGTTGTCCTCCACTTGCCCCATGATCACCCCCAAGATGAACTGTTCCATAATCTGCCCCAGAACCGAGGCCAGACTGACAGGTCTGTAGCTCCCCGGATCCTCCTTCCTGCCCTTCTAGTAGATGGGTGTCATGCTGGCAAGTCTCCAGGCACCCGGGACTTCCCCAGTTGACCAGGAGTGCTGATAAATGGTGGAGAGAGGCTTGGCAAGTTCCTCCGCCAGCTCCCTCAGCACCCTCAGGCGGATCCCATCCAGCCCCATAGACTTAGGGGTGTCCAGTTGGCTTAGCAGGTCTTTTGCTGCTATTTCCTGGGTTGCGAGGGAATTATTCTGATCTCCATCCCTATCTTCCAGCTCAGGGCACTGAATACCATGGGGGTAACTGGTCTGACTATTACAGACTGAGGCAAAGAAAGCATTAAGTCCCTCAGCCTTTTCTTCATCCTTGGTGACAGGGTTCCCCCTCGCACCCAACAAAGGGTGGAGGTTCTCCCTGGTTCTTTTTCTGTTGTTCACATATTTGTACAAACACTCTTTAGTCTCTCTTGCAGTGGTGGCCAGGCTGAGCTCTAGCTGAGCTTTTGCCCCTCTAATGTACTTTCTACACGACCTAAATCCCTGTGCTCTTCCTGAGCAGCCTGCCCCTTCTTCCAAAGGTGGTAGACTCTCCTCTTTCTCTTAAGTCCCAGCAAGGGCTCCCTGTTCAGCCAGGCCGGTCGCTTTCCCCGCCAGTTTGTCTTAGGACACATGGGGACAGCCTGCTCCTCTGCCTGTGAGAGCTCCTTCTTGACAAAAGTCCAGCTGTCCTGAACCCCTTTGCCCTCTAGGACTGTACCCCAAGGGACTCTCTCACCCAGTGTTCTAAACAGGCTATAGTCTGCCCTTCCGAAGTCCATGGAAATAGTTTTGCTGACCCCCCTCCTTACTTGACCAAGAATTGAGAACTCTATCACTTCATGGTCACTAAGCCCAAGACGGCCTCCAACAACCACATCGCCTGGCAGACCTACTCTGTTTGTTAACAAGTCCAGCAAGGCACCTCCCCTGGTGGTCTCACTCACTAGCTGAGTCAGGAAGTTTTCTTCTACACACTCCAGGAATCTCCTAGACTTTCCTGGCTGCTGTGTTATATTTCCAGCAGATGTCTGGTAAGATGAGGTCCCCCACAAGAACAAGGCCTTGCGATTTTGCGGCTTCTGCCAGTTGTCTGTAAAACATTTCATCAACCTCTTCATCCTGGTTGGGTGCTCTATAACAAACTCCCAACAGGATATCCACCTCGTTGCCCTTCCTCAACTTTACCCACAAACATTCACTGGTCCATCACACTTTTTGACCTCCATAATTATCCTCTGATTAGCTGCCAGAAATGAGCTATCACACAGAAATCAAATTGACTCACATTGCATTGTTTTGGAACAGTATTTGTGCAAAGATTCTATTAAGGCAGACGTAAGGTTCTGTATTTTTTAATAAAGTTCACAACTGAGTATTATGAAGTGCAGGGAAAGAAAAAAGACCAACCAAACCACAAACCAAACCAAAACCACTTGGATCATCAGGAAAATGTTTTTGAGTTCTTCACTGGCTTTAAGATTTACTGTTTAGGCACTCCAATTCCTATCATGTGCAAATGTTTCCTCTATTAACAGGAGAAGAGTGATTTGTGGGCAGTGAATGGGAAACAGGATATCAATTTAATGGGGCCATTTGAGGTTAGCATAAAATGACAGAACAGCAGGAATCGGTTAAAAGCTTCCCCCTCAGCAATCAAAGCCCTGCAATTTTGGGTCTTTTCCTCCAATCAAGTAGTATATTGATGAGAAACCAGTTCTGATAATGACTTTTGAAAGACATCATTCTGGCCTACTGGGGTAATTAATTTCTCTAACTACAGTGTCCTAACAGGAGCTCAGCAAAAGCACGGCATCGACACAGTCCCTAGAGCAGGATGACAAATAGCAGAAACCAAGGACAGGAGATTTCTTTTTCCCCTTAACTTGGATGACCTTTTTTTTTCCTTTTCCTTTGAATGGTCCTAATCTCAGCCTGACTATGCAGGTATTGCTTTTTCTATGTGTATCTTCCTCTCTCCTACCTGTCTGTCCTAGTTAATTGAAATTCTGGATAGACTGTCCTTTCAAATTCATCAGTCCTACTATAACTTAACACACTAGTTCCTTCCTGTGTTGTGTATTTTAAAATTTCAATCTGTAAGCCTGCCTCCCAGATCAAGTCACATTCACACTTCATTCCAAGTTTTAGTTCAATTAATTTCACTTTTTTTGGCAGTGCTGAAAAGAAACTCTCCTTCTTTTTAGAAAAGCAGACATGGAGCGCTGAATGCCAGCTTTCCTAGGTGGGAAATGGTAGGTGTTTGCTCACAGCTCCACTGACACTGGGAGTCATATTTTATTACATGAACATACACCTTCAACCAGTGACAAGCCTGCCAGTGAAGATTGTGTTACAAGGAAGAGATCAGAACAGCACAGTACCTTTCAGGTAATTTTACTGATCGTTCCACAACTCACCTTTAGAGCTTCAGTTTTAAGCCCCTGCCTTTTTCCAGTACCCAACAGCTAATGATACCCATCATCACTGTGACTGCCTTTTGTGGATTAACCTCTGCTGGCAGCTAAACACCATACAGCCACTCACACACTGCTTCCCCTCCCTGTCCCCTCCACACACCACCCTCCCCCCCCCACCATGGGATGGGAAGGAGAATCAGGAGAAAGAGAAAAGGTGAGACCCCATGGGCTGAGATAAGGACAATTTAATAATACAGCCCAAAGAAGGAAAATGATCAGAACAGTACTAATGATAGTATTGGTTAAATTATATACAAAGCAGTAAAAGAATCTGGGAAGGCTCTACCTGTGCCAAAGACACCAACTCTCCCTGCTCTGACCACACTGAAGCAAGTTGAAAACAGACACCCTGACCCCAAAACAGCCCTCCCCTTATATAGAGGCATGACTCAGTATCCCCTTGGCTGGTCATGTTGTTTATCCCAGCTGTGGTCCCTCCCAGCTGCGGTCCCTCCCAGCTGCGGTCCCTCCCAGCTGCGGTCCCTCCCAACTGCTCAGGCCAGCATCTATTTGTTGTAACTAACCCAAACACAGGACACTGCTCTGTTGGGGAGTTCTGCTTGTAAAATGGGGACAAAATTGACTGCCATAAACTGGTAGGAACCCCAACTTTTAAATATCTCATGTCGCACTTCAATGATTTTTAAAGCTCCTAATACCAGCTCAGAAATGACGTGAAATGCTGACCTGGTATTGTAATGGTTTGAAAAGCAAAACAGCGAGGGACTCCAGTCAGAAATACAAAACGAGACAAATGCAACGGTACAAAGAAACACCCCGAAACAGAGTCCGAATACAACCCGACACTGCCGGCTGGGGTGGTGGTAGCAGTCCCGGTGAACGGTCCTGTTGCAGCAGTAGTCGCGCTGAAAGCAGCGATGCCGTGGAGAAAAGGTCTGGCGCTCCCCTCCTCCGGAGAAGACCGGCCGCCGCTCCAGAAGGCTCCGAGCAGGTTCCCGAAGGCCCCGAGCAGGTCCGGAAAATCCGGCGGGGGGCAGCACCCCTTAGAAGTAGGAAACATGAATAGTCAGAATCATTTAAAGAATAATAGGGCTGTTTAAGTAAATCTTTCCCTTAGAT